>LNAC01000091.1:3720418-3758093 GCA_002007465.1 Ailurus styani
GCGGCGGCGGCGGCGACAGAGGTACAGGTGCCTCCGCCAGGCGACAGCCGCCTGCCCGCCCGCCGGCCCTGGCACCAGGCCTTCACGCCCCTCTCCCGCCTCACACTCCGGCCTCCCCACCGCCCGGCCAAATGCAGGCCGTCGCCCTCCCCGAGGAGATCCGTTGGCTCATGGAAGGTAACGCCCTGGCCCAGCCCCAGGCCCCCTCCCGGCCCCCGGGGAAGACCCTCGGGAGCAGAGCTGGAGGCCCGACCCCAGACGCCAGGGGCTCCCAAGACCGGCCTCTCTTCCGTCACCCACCACCTTCTAGAACCTCAAGACTTCTAGAGCCCTCAACTCCGCACAGCCAGATTTCCATCCTGCCCGCTCAGGGTCCCATTCACTCCCCTCACTTCCACGTTTTCTTTTCCCTCGAGGCGTCGCCGCCCCTCGGGCCAGGTTCTTGGGGGCCCCCCCATGTCACCTTGCGTGGTCTTCGGCCCGACCCTTTCTCCTCCGGACGGCCCCCACCCCCGCGCCTGTGGGGTTTTGCCTGCCTCCCTCCCCAGCCCCGAAGCCCCTCAGCTTCCTGCTCAGAGCTGCTCGAGGCTCTCAGGGGGCCGTGAGGGGCTCGTGGGATGCTGTCGGCCAAGGCCTGGGGGTTAGTGTGAGTTTTGTGGGCGCCGAAAGCCCGCGCCTCCCTTTGCCAACTGCAAACTTCTGGGGGTTTTGCTGTCCACCCAGGGCAGGTGGATGCAGTAGTACGTTTCTGACTTTCCTAGAAATGCCCCATCCTGGTTGTTTACCTTCAAACCATGGTGCCTAAGCAGTCCTCTTAAGAGTTAAGGCCATACTCAGCAACACTCCACAGATCCTTCTAACACTAGAAAGAGACTTTTTGCTCATGGGCGGCATGGCCTGCTCCATTCACACTTTTTTCCGGCGAAAGTAACTTGCTTTCCTGTAACTGACCTTCCTGGAAGGACAGAGGCCTGGAATCTGTGCTTGCATAAGGGTCCCAGGAGGAAACTACTCTGAATTAAGCCTTTTGGCATCCAAGTGACATTTTTGACACATATTTAACAGATGGCCTGCTTTGGGCAGGTCGGACTTTTGGCAAGGAGTATTTTTTTTTTCGGTTTCTCTAGATTTAATTGGTTTTATATCTCCATTACCTTGTTATCTTGCTATAAATGCCTCCTAATCAAATATTTGGCAGTCCTTTTGATCTCTGTAGCACTGTTTCCATTCTGGATTGTTTCTATGTAAAAGCTGTCAACTAGGTATTTCTTTCTGAGGTGAAGTTTCCAAAATCCACTTTACTTATTAGCCAAGTAAATCTAAACTTTCAGGGTAGAAAAGTATCTGTCGGGTAAAATAGCATCATCTGGGTGTCTGAGAAGAAGCAATCCAGCCTTTCCCTCTGTCGTTGCTTCAATGTTGGATGTTGAATCCAGAGAGAAGCTGTAAGTGTGGTGGTTTCTGGGAGAGAAGAAACTGTGGCAAAAAGTGTAATTCTGCCCTTGCATTTTAAAATATAAAGTGATTCTTTTTATTGGTATTTGTCATTTGATGAGAGAAAACCTATTTTACAAGCTTGTTAACCTATACTTCTGTTTTGTGTGGAGTCTTAGTAGAAAATTCCTCTTTATTTTCAGAGACTTGCAACGAAATCCACTCCTTTAACATTTTTGATGTGCAGTTCTTTATTGTTCAAAACTGACACTTTGGTAAACAACTCATTTCTGCACCTGCCACCTTCCTTTAGCTTAGATTATTTTCTTGTTAGCTGACTGTTTTTAATTGAAGTCTTCAGATCTCCTTCTAAAGCAGAACCTTTGTTTGCTGACAAGTAGAGCAGGGTATGAATGGAGATTAATTGCATGTCACATACTTCTGTGTCAAACTTGCTGTGTCTTAACAATCTCTGTTGGTGCTTGGGTCTTTAGAATCTACAGGGGAGTCTGAGATTAAATTTTAAGGAGCTTCATTGGTTAATGCATTTCTTTAAGGCCTTTTTTTTTTTTTTTTACAGTTTGCAATCAGAATCTGAATCTGAAGTGGGGAGAGGGGAGGTAAAAGTGGAATTCCAACCAATAATTCTATTGAAAAATGTTTGAGGACTATGTTTTTGAAAGGTTCATGTAATCATAGCAGCACATTGCTTATAGGTTTTTTGTTTTTGTTTTGTTTTGTTTTTTTCATGAAAGATTGTCTCTGGTGTAGATCAGCAGAATTATTCATTATACTACAAATAATTTGTGGATATTAGAAACCCATTATGGCTTTCAATTTATCGTCTGTTGCTGTGTACTTGTCTCCCCACCACACACAGTATTTAAGGTTAACTGTTGACAATTAGAAAATATGTAGGTCCTGATCTCTATATTGTCACTATTGTCACTCAGTAGAGAGAGTCACAGGGTGAGGGACTGCTACTTCAGTGCTGCCCACATGGCTGTGGGGGTGGAGTTTCCACAATGAATTACTACTTTCATAAACCAAGGCAGAAGCATTTGCACAGTGATTTAACACTGGCCATCACAGCCATAACTTAAGCATTTATTTATTTATAACTACACAAGCATAAATGACAGGGGCGTTTTTTGACATAATATGTGTGCTTTTAAAAATAAAATATGCAAAGCATTATGAAAGGTTTATGCTAAAAGTTTGCATCATGAAGAAGGGAACAGAATGTTGAAGGTCTAAAATTAATTTTGTTTCAGGAGAAAATTTTAAACGTTTGAAAATGTTTAATTTGACCCAGAAACTCCACTTCTGGGAATCCGTGTTTCTGAAATTAAAGGACATGAAATGTATGTGTAAGGATCCATCTTAAATGTCCATGTGTTGGGAAAGGCGGGGTGATGGTATGAGTGAATTATCCATCTTATGGAATATTTCGCAGTCATTAAAAAGAATGTGAAGGATCTGTATATAGTGGCTTGGAAAGTGTCCATATTTTTAAAACTAATAATATTCATAATCCATTTTTTTTGTAAACAAAAAAGTGAACCAGCCCCTGCCTCCCATATATTATATATATATTTTTGTAAGCTAGGAAGAAGTGAGAATATACACCTAGCTGTGAACGTTGGTTTCTTTGGAAGGGGAAGGAGAGGGTGGGGAAGACAGAGATTATTACTTTTATTTCATACATCTTCATGTTGTGACATTGACCATGTATTACTTTTGTTAATCAGATGAACAACCAGTAGAGTTATTTAAAAGAAAAACGAACAAACAAAAGACAAATAGAAGCTTAGTGAGGTCATGGTGGTCAGAGTGCTAAAGGACTTACCGTTAACGAAGGTTATGATTATGTTTTTCCCTTGTTAGCTCTGGGGGGTGGGGTGGGGTGTAGAAGGTGGGGATTTTTTTTTAATGCTTTCTTGGATTTTTGGCAAATGTTAAAGCAGCGAGAGTACTTTTAGAGTAACTCGGGAAACAGCTTCCTCAGACAGACTCTGTCAAGCTCTCTTATAGAAATAGTAACTAGTCCATATCAGCAAATAAGTACCTCACAGATAAGTAAAATGAAAGGTGTTTACTGCCTTACTGAAAGAGGAGGAAATATTCAGGTCTGTTTTCAAATTATCAGGCTTCAGATGTAGAAGTTATCTTTTTGTTTTTGTTTTGTGATAACCATACTGAAAACAAAAACAATGGAGTGCTGGCAGTTTGCATAATCTTTGCTCCACAGATATAAACGTAATCAGTTTCTTCCTTGTCTTCGTATCCCTGCTTTTGAAGTCAGAAGCACAAGAGGCAAATGTGAAGGAGGTAGAATATATATTTCTTCAGTTCACAGTGTGCTGTGTGTGATGGAATGGGGCCTACTGATTTTACCCTAACGGCTAATAGGTCCCACTTACCTAAAAGGTACCTAAATCCTGCTGGTAATATGGAGTAAAGCCAAAACAACATCCACATCCAGGCTGCATTTTGTAGCAATTGCTGTGTTAACGTTAATTCTGATATGCCTACGGTTACTTATTTTTAAACTTCCTTGGAAAGAAGCAGACATTAATCATTTCCTTCTAGATTGTTCTCCAGATTTGTATTGGTTGATGCAGCCAACCATAAAATCCTTTTCAATATAGTAAAATTCCAACTCTGTGGAACTCACAGGGGTGAGCTGCTCTGGAGAGCTGAGGATAGTCTCTTTAAGCACTTTAACTTTTTATCATAAATATTTGTGATCAATCTTTTTCTAAAACATATTAGGAATTTTTCTCACTTCCTCAATCAACCAGTCTGTGTTCAAAGGGACTGGCCTTTGAATAATTTAACACAAGAGTTGTTATAGTGAATATCAGTTATCACATTTGTGGAAATATATTGAGTTGTTTAGGGGTGATTCTGCCATAATTGTCCTGGGTCTTCTTTGTGAATGTCAATGTCTCTTTTGTATTTTTATTTTTGTCAATATTTTCCTACTGTGAGGCTAGGCCTATCACTTTACACTACGCTCAGTGTATCTGTATTTGCTGTGCTACTAAAACACTGGGTAATCAAGCTTGTTAGAATTGATATGTATAAAAGAAGGTATGAAGAGCTCTCTTGATGAGACTTCAGACTCAGAGAATTGTTCATGTTTTAGTATGTATATTATATATCATACCCTGACCTTTAGGTGTGGAATTCATGACATGCATTTTGGCTGTTCAGAGTCTTTTTTGCTTAATTTGTGATACCGGATTGTCTTCTAGCTAGGTGATGCTACCAAAAAGTGAGACACAGCCATATTTTTTTTTGTTTTTTATGTTAAAAATTTCTATTTCTCTGATTATAAAAGGAATAATGTTTATTGCAGAAAATTTTAGAAAACACATAATAATAGCACAGTCACCCATGGTCAACAACTGTTAAATTTCCATGTATTTCTTTCAGTCTTTGTTATATGTACAAACTTTCAAAGTTGGGACATATCGTGTGGATAGTTTGGTATTTTGATGTTTCCACTTATAGCCTTTCAGTTGCTAAGGTCTCCTGAGCATTTTCTTAGACCATTAAAATTTTCTTCTTTCTGGGGATTTAGAAGTTATACATTCAGGTTTTATTCTACTGGTAGTTTTCCTGTTATGGCTTTTATAAAAAAAAAAAGCACCATGTCCCTTTGATTTAGCAACATTAAGTATGAAAGGGTGTCTTTTGACTCTTTCCTCCAGTGTGAAATGTGAAATTCCTGTCATCTGAGATTTTAAGTAATCTCTCTATCCAGTGTGGGGCTCGAACTCACACCTGGAGATCAAGAGTCACATGCTCTATTGACTGAGCCGGCCAGGTGCCCCTCCAATCTGAGACTTCAGACTCAGAGAATTGTTCATGTTTTAGTATGTATATTATATTACAATAATTATTTTTGATATTTGTGTAATATTTTAAAACCATAGCTATAATGCTGTTTTTCCCCTTTAGTTTGTTCATTGCTTACTTTTGATACCATGGCTTTTTTATTCTTGAACTTTTAATTTTATCTCTTAGATATTTAGACTGAGCTAATATGGTAGCCACTAGCCACAGGTGGCTATTTAAGTTTAAATTAAATCAAACAAAAATTTTGCTTTCTCAACTGCAGTAGCTACATTTCAGCTACTCAGTATCCATACTGACTACTAGATTGGGCAGTGCATAAAGCCCTAGTAGATAATGATCTAGAATATAATCCTGAGTGAATTTCTCAAAGAGGGTTCTTTGATATGATACTTCCTGATCCCCTGCATGTCTGAGAATGTGTCTGTCTAGTTTCATGCAAACTTAGGTGTAGACATAAAATTCTGAGTTTACACTCTGCCCATTCCTTCCTCTTCCTACTCATTCACCCTCTAGAAGTGTTCCATTGTCTTCTGGTCTTTAGGTTTGTGGAGGAGAAGTCTGATGCAAGCCTGATGTATTTCTTTTATAGCCCATTCCTTCTACCTCCTGCCTGGATGTTTATAAGATACTGTTCTTTGCTCTCAGAAATGTCACTAGATAGTGTCAAGGTCTTAGTTTTTTTTTTGTTTTGTTTTGTTTTGTTTTTAAGAATTTTGCTCAGTTTGTAGTGAACGCTTTTGATCTATAGACTTGGGTCTTTCTTAAACTTGGGGAAGTTTTCTATTATCACTACTTCTGGTCCATTTGCTTTATTCTGTCACGCTGGGTTTACATTATGCATGTATTGGACCCTGATCCACTCTACTGTTTCACCTTTTTTGTTTTTTCTGTCACTGACTTCATTATGATTTTAAATTCAGCATTCGTTTAAAAAAAAAATCCCTGTATTTTTTCCTTATCAGTCATTGTTTCACTGTTTCATTTTCATTATATCTGCAAAGCTCTGACTTATAGATATAATGACTTTTTGTATGTTTTTGAGAATATGAATTAGAAATTTTCTATACATTTCTTTTTTTAATAATAAATCTACTTCAGAGAGAGGCATTTTTTCTAGTTCTTTAAGAGGGTCCTTTCTCTTTGAACTTTAGTGTCTTCTTATAGGTCCTGTATGGTTTTTTTGTGTTCAGTTTGCCTAGATTCAAATCCTGACTCTGCCACTTTCTTGCTAACTGTTTGACTTTGGGTCTCAGTTTCCTCATCTGTAAAATGGGGATAATAATAGTACCTATCTCATAGAATTTACATGAAGAATAAAGGAATGAATATTTGAGAAGAACTTATAGTAGTATCTGGCATATATTATACATCATATAAATATTTGGTAAAATTTTTAAGGATTATTTTCTTTGAGAAAGTCTTACTAGTTTGTTTTTTTGTTTGTTTGTTTAGTTTGTTTTATTTTGTTTATATTTGCCTCTTCATAGGAAAGCTCCCAGCCATGACCTTTTACCTGTGTTGGTGATTTACCCTGGCTTCTCTAAATTAGGGGAAGTTTGTAGGGTTTCTTTCAGAGTTTCCTCCATTTCCTCCCTTCCTTAGAGTCCTGTAATCATTCTGTGAGAGACTTTATGGAAGAAGCATAGAGGAAATTTGCTTCATTACTAACTTAGAAAATATATGGGTTCCTTATCTTATTATAGAATCCTGTGTCTGTACATATTCATGTGTATGTGTGCAAAATAGTAAACTCCACTGGAAAAAAAATGAAAGGTTTACTCTTCTTCCTTTTCGTTTTTTTTAACATATATATATTTTGGGGGGGTGTGGGCAACTCAGTTGGTTAAGCATCTGCCTTCCACTCAGGTCATGATCTCAGGGTCCTGGGATTGAGCCCCATGTCAGGCTCACTGCTCAGTGGGGAGTCTGCTTCACCCTCTGCCTACCCCCCCCACACCGCTCATGCTCTCTCTTTCAAATAAATAAATAAAATCTTAAAATATATATATATATCTTTTAATTGGCAGAAATATTTGAACTTTATATAGCCCAGAACTTTTTTTTTTAAGATTTTATTTATTTATTTGACACAGAGAGAGAGAGATCACAAGTAGGCAGACAGGCAGGCAGAGAGAGAGAGGAGGAAGCAGGCTCCCCGCCGAGCAGAAAGCCCGATGCGGGCCTCGATCCTAGGACGCTGAGATCATGACCTGAGCTGAAAGCGAGGCTTTAACCCACTGAGCCACCCAGGCGCCCTATAGCCCAGAACTTTTGAACTCTAGGCATGACTTATTCCTCATGGAAGTCCAAACATCTCCTAAAAATCTTAATATTTCTCAAGGAGCATGCATTCTCAGGGTTGCCTCTCCTTCCAGGCTCTTAGCTGCCCTTAGTCATGTAGCCATAAACTTGGGGATCCCAACTCAGATGATTTTATCTCTCAAGAGACTTTTGGCAACACACAGACACATTTTTTTGGACACAATTGGGGAGGATGCTGCTGGCATCTAGTGGGTAGAGGCCAGGCGTGCTGCTAAACTTCCTACAGTGCATAGGACAGCCCCCACAATAAAAGAATTGTACAACCCCAAATGTCAGTAATGCCAGAATGAGAAACCTTGGCCTAGACATATCCTTTTCCTCAGTTTCCACAAAAGCCTCCCTGTGAAGCCCCTGTGACAGTAGATGACATCTCTGGAGACTTGGGGTTTACATAGCAGTAATGCAAATTATTTCAATTTGAATAGTAGCCATCCCAATTCCTAAACGCTTTTGCCATTCCAGTCATCAGAGACTGCTCTCTGGCCCTTCACCTGAAGTGGTTCCCAGCCTTATGCCTTCTCACAGGTACTTTCTCCCTTTATCATGTCTGGAGCAAAACAAAAAAAAATAAAAACAGAAAACCCCCAACTCTATTTCCCTTGCCATCTGAAAAGATAGGTTAGCTATCTGTTTCGTTTTTAGGTTCCCCCCAACACCCACACACAGACAAACAAGTTATTTTGCCAAATGGTGACAATTCTCTAAGAGGAATTCTGGTGCCAGCTATTAAGATAATAACATTTTTACCTCATTATATAAGTGTAATATTTAAATAATTTTCAATCATTTTAAATATTGGAAAAATAAGGTAAGTTTCAAGTTTTACCATCATCTGAGAATCTTAACATATTGACATAACTATCATAGATCTAATTTTTTGACGTTATAAGCCATTACACCCTACAGAAATCCTATAATTTCTGCTACATTTATTCATATTTATTTCCCCTGTGTTTCCAAGTTCATTGCTTGCTTTTCTGGTTTGTCAGTGCTGCATTATAGGTTAGATGATTATAACAGATGGCTTTTCAGGTTTGGAGTCTTTGAGTTCCACTGTTTAAATTTTACTATCCAGCTTTTACATGGAAGATGGGACAGATGTGGGCTCAGGAACAAAGTGGTCTTAACATCCAGAGAGCAAGCTTTCCTGAAGGCTGATGGGCTTGATAAAACCATTTATGAGTTACTTAAATTCTCATCTAGGATCTCCTCCTAACATTGTTAACATTCTAATATTAGGATGTTACAGGGAAATAAGGTTTTTATTCACATAATGGGAGCTTTGCTAAAATGTGTCCAGTGACACATATTTATACTTATGTAAAGCAATAGTAGAGTTGAGTTTAAATTAATGGAGTTGGTGTAACTTATAAATCAAGTATGCGATGTATGCTGTGGTATTTAGCTACTAAAAATATCTTTTTGTTTGTTTTATTTTATGTTGTTTTTATTGAATACAATATACTTCCAGGAAAATGCTTAATCATAAATATATAGCTCAATGAATCTTCACAAAGAGAACACATTCCCTAAACAATGGCATGACTTTGTTTACCAAAACTTCCAGAGACCCTCTGTGTCCTTCAGTAACTACTCACACCTATAGGCAAGCACGTCTCTGATTTCTAACAGCAAAATTCAGTTTTGCTTATTCAGTCATACAGTATCTTCTCATGTCTCTGGCTGTTTTGCTCAACATTTGCTCAACATACGCAGAAAATACCTCTTAACCGAACTGTAATAAACCTCCTTAAAATCATCCTGCCTTTAGGGGCGCCTGGGTGGCTCAGTTGGTTGAGCATCCAACTCTTGGTTTGGGTTCAGATCATGTCAGTGTCATGAAATCAAGCTTCGAGTTGGGCTCCACACTCAGCAAAAATAAGTCTGCTTGATATTCTCTCTCTCCCTCTCCCCATTCACACACACTCTCTCTAAAATAAATAAGTAAATAAAATCTTTTAAAAAAATCACACTATCTTTAAAATAATTTTCCCTTTCTGATAACCTCTTGTGTGGGCCTCTTCATCTCTCAATCCATCCATCCATTCCTCCCTCCTTCCTTTTCATCCTTCTTTTCCTGTACTTTATAAAGGTATGATTGATATACCTGAAATGCACTAATCTTAAGTGTTACAACTGGATGACTTTAGTATAGGTATACACCTGTGTGACTACCAGCCAGATTAAAATATAAACATTTCCATCACCCACCCTGGAAAGTTTTCTTTCCAGTCAGTAGTCCTTCCCAGAGACAACCGCCATTCTGACATATCATCATGGAGTAGTTTTGCTGTTCTGGGCCTTATAAAATCAATATGATCTTTTTGGTGTTTGTCTTCAACATCATATTTTTGCAATTTATTCATGTAAAATGTAATGCAAGGTTTAAAATAAGTTCTAAACAAATTGAATATATCTCTAATTTTATTAGAAATTCCAGTTTCCCAAAGTGATTATACTTATTTTACACTCCTTTCAGCAGAGTATGAGAGTACTCAGGGATATATTTTTCTTGTGGAATGTTTGCATAACATAGAAGTATAGAGACAATTTGATTTCTTTAAAACATAATAATATTGTATACTATTCTATGGGAATCTGTCCATCCATGTATGTATATAAATTGCTGTGTGGTGTCTCAAAATTTATTTAACTATTCTCCTATTGATGGATGTTTAGGTTGTTTCCAATATTTTTATATTTCTACAATGCTGTAGAATATATCTGTATGTGCCTCTTTGTGTACACGTGCAAGTATTTCTGTAGGATAAATTTTTAGACACTCAAGTGAAGATTACAAACATGTTAATCCTAGAATTTTAGTTTGGCCACTAGTTAAAACTTAATCTAAAGTACTCTCTGTGTTTTAGTTTCTGGTTTTTGTTCTGTCTGTGCTGTGAGTGTGCAGGTATTGTCATTTCCCCTCCCCCCAACAGGAGGTAGGAGGAGAATTAAAAATATAAACACTACACACTTCTTGGGTCATGGGGCAGAAACAATCAGCAGGTTGAAGCAAACCACAACCAGAACATGCTGATAATTTCTCTATTGTATGCTAACAACTTCCTGCAAGTCAAAACAAAGCTGGTGGGTATGATTTTAGCCTTGCCAATAAATTTACCTGTTAACAAAGGGCAAAAATATATGGCTTAAGGATTGCAATGAAATGCCAGATCAAAAATATAACTCAAGGTTTAAAATATGTTCTAAACAAACTGAAAGTCATTTTTCCTCACTAAGTTACTTTTCTTTAATTGGTATGAAAATAGACAAGGTTTCCACAAAGGCTTTCATTATTAGGGTAGGAAAATGAAACACTGACGTTTTAGAGGTTTAATTTTAGTGAAACTTTTAAGAGTGACTGCAGAAGTCCTAGTGGTCTGGTATGTTCAATGTATTGTGACAGGGAATCAGGGATTTTTGTTCGTTTCTACCAGAAGCTGTCAGTGAGACTTGTAGAAGTTGGATTAGGAAACAGGCTGGTGTCTTCTGTAAAATAAGAATATGTAACTTAAAGGAATAGTTGTGATATTAATTTAATGTAAAGAATACACAGAGTTCTTAGTAGTAAAAAATGTGACCCATAAGATATCATTGTCTTCCAAATAAACAAAAGAGTAGCCTTGTAAATGGACAAGGTCAGATATTTGAGAATGTCAAAAACTTTCACCTGTCTACAAAACCTAGTGATTTTGAATGCATCCTGCCAAGAATCTCTTTAGCTGGTCTTAGATCATGTGGCAGTTTTTCCCAGGGGTGTGAGGATCATTTTATGTCTACAGTGTTCCATATACCCTTTGTTCTCTTGCCCTTCTGTCTTCTTTTCCTATTTTCTTTTCCTACTCTGACTTGCTGGAGTAGATGTAAGTGGCCTGGAAGCTGAGGGAATCTATGTTTTAGCGCAGCTAAGAATTACAATAGGAAGATATATCTTTGCCAGAGCTGAGTTTGCCTTATAAGTAGGGGACTTAAAATCATCATATATTACTTTTAGTACAAAATACTGTATATTGCTAGAAGCCTTCCTTCCACAGTAACCTTTCACCACTGTCCCTCTCACCTATAACCTTCATGTTCTGCCATCTAAGGTGAAATTCTTTCAGTCTCTCCAGCTGAACTGAGATCTGTCACCTCGGGACCTTTGCACATGATGTTCCCATGCTTGTGCCATTCTTTTCCTAGTTCCACCAACTCCACACCTGCCCCCACCCACAACATACATACTTGGCCTGCTAATTTGGGAATTTCTGATAAAAGGTCAGTTCTCTTAGAGTCTCCCCTGATTTACTTTTATCTCTAGACAAGGTGCCTCTACCATGGGCCTGTGCCTCCTTTACTTTTCTTATTAAAACTCCTACCACAATGTATTTTAATAGCATATTTAAGCCTGTACCCTTTACTAGACTATAAACGCTTACAATAGAGATTAGGTCTATCTTATTCACTTTTTTCAGTATTTAGCTTGTATTAAGCACTCCATAAATATTTGTTGAAGAATGAAGACATTTAGGGAGAAGTGGTATTGTGGATGGTATGTTTCTGATTTTGTCTTTTCTCTTTGATGTGAAGACATTTACACCATGTGGTTCATCTTGCTCACTTACCAGCTGTAGGTAATGATGTGCAGACCCTGTAACGTCAAGTATTCTGTATGGTGAGAGCGGTGGTGTCAGAGGTGCCTCAGGAATGTTCTTACACAGCGGTTGTTTCTTACACAGCGGTTGTTTTTCACACTGGGCTCTGCAATTGCAGGAGCCCAAGGCATCCTATTGTGGCAGGATGTGATGTTTATAGAAGAGTTTTGTTTGCAAAAGGTTGATTGCTTAACAGAAGACCTACGGATAGCTTGGTGAGCTTGGTTAAATATGGAAGGTGATATGTTGAGGGACCTTTTAAAATGTCTTTCCTGTTCAGTGGTGGGTGGTGTGTTTCTGAGCAGGATTTCTCAGGCACCTTTGGGTCATAATCCCTATAAGCAGCAGCATCTTCTAAATGGAAAGACAAATGTATCATATATTGAGCTATAATTTTCTTGCCTTAATATCTTTATCAAGTTGTGATGCTCGGGTTATGCTGGCTTTGTAAAATGAGTAGGCAAGTGTGTATAACACTGGATATATAATGCCTCATATAGCCCTTGCTTTTGACTTGTTTATATTTTCCTTATTTATACAGTTGTTCTACTAATAAGGTGTGGGTGTAAAGTTTGATCTGATTTTTTAAAAGATTTTATTTATTTGAGAGAGGGAGAGAGAGAGAGAGAGTGCACAAGCAGGGGGGAGCGGCAGGCAGAGGAGGGAGAGGGAGAAACAGGCTTTCCGCCCAGTGGGGAGCACAATGCAGGATCCCAGGACCCTGGGATCATGACCTGAGCCAAAGGTAGATGCTCAACTGTCTGAGCCACCCAGGCATCCGTAGACCTGGTTTTCAAAAAACAGATGAGACAGACAGCAGAGGTTGTCTTTGTGTTATTTTATTCCTGAGTAGATGATACTTGCAGTGAAGAAATGGGTATTTAAATTAACATGTAAACCCCTAAAGCATTTGGAAAGGAAGCCTTTCAAAAAAGTAATTTGAAGTGAAACTCAAAAAGTAAACTCATAATAAAAATATCAAGCTTTTCTTAGTGATATTGTTGA
The DNA here is from genome assembly GCA_002007465.1 of Ailurus styani. Classification (NCBI taxonomy): domain Eukaryota; kingdom Metazoa; phylum Chordata; class Mammalia; order Carnivora; family Ailuridae; genus Ailurus; species Ailurus styani. Next base: position 3,733,681 of record LNAC01000091.1, read on the forward strand.
GGGATGATTATATCCTGTTGATGTACTTTCAACAATTTTAGTATATACAAATATAATTACATAGTATATTATACTTATATTTTATATATTATGTTTTGGAAAGATTTTCTACCTGTCTGAGGTTTGTCTTTTCATTCTTTTTGTGTTGTCTTTTGCAGAACAGAAGTTGTCCATTTTAATGAAGTCTAACATCAATTACTTCTTTCATGGACCATGCTTTTGATATTATATCTAAAAACTTATTGCCAAACACAAGGTTATCTACATTTTCTCCTATGTTATCTTCTAAGGTTTTATAGTTTATGTTTTACATTTAGGCCTGTGATCCACTTTGAATTAATTTTTGTGAAAGGTGTAAAGTTCTGTATCTTTTTTTTTTTTTTTTTTGCAAATGGATGTCCAGTTTTTCCAGCACCACCGCTTGTTAAAAGACTATTCTCTCTCTGTTGAATTGCCTTTTGCCTTTGTCAGAGATCAGTTGACTCTGTGTGGGTCTATTTCCAGGCTCTCTGTTCTGTTCCATTCATCTGTGTGTCCTATCTTTCAACAAAGCTCTCTGTCTTGATCACTACAGCATTATGGCAAGTCTTGAAGTTGAGTAAAGTCAGTCCTCCAATTTTCTTTCTCTTTCTCCTCCTCCTTTTCCTCCTTCTTTTTCAGTGTTGTGTTAAAAAATACAGTGTGAGAATTTTCTGAATCCCTTAAAATTTCATGATGACTATTATGCTTAAATGGCTATATAATATTTCATTATACGGATCTGTAATATAACCAATAACCAATGTTGAATGTAAAAACCTCAGAATTTTTGATATCTTATTTTTGTAAATGAAGATGAAAAGGTCATGTTAGCAGAGAATAAAAACTGCAAGAATGGTGGAATTGCAAGTAATTGCAGTTTTCTTTCTTATGTCAATTTTTGTATTTTCCAAATTTTCTACAGTGAGCAGCAATACTTTCTTTATTTTTAAAGAATTTATTTATTTATTTTAGAGAGAGAAAGAGAGCAGGGGGGAGAGGGAGAGAGAGACTCCCAAGCAGACTCCCTGCTGACCATAGAGCCCCACATGGGACTCAATCTCATGACCCTGAGACCATGACCTGAGCTGAAATCAAGAGTTGGGCACTTAACTGACTGAGCCACCCAAGTGCCCCAGCAATACCTTTTTTATTAGACAGAAAGGTAAAATATGTTTGTGTTTATTTTCTAAAGTCTGAGAAATCTCTCTCTCTCTTTTGTTTTGTTTTGTTTTGTTTTCTTCTATCAATCTATCTGAATACTTTAATGGTTACATAGTATTCAAATATGGATGTGCCATAATTTATTTACCTATAATTATGTTATCACATTAATATATTGGGAGGAGCAGCACAGAGTCATGTATAAGAGCTCGGGCTCTGGAGCCAGACTGCTTGGGTTCATATCCTGGCTGAGCCACTCTCTAGGTATAGAATCTGGGAGCAACTTTTTAAAAAATATTTTATTTATTTATTTATTTGAGAGAAAGAGAGAGAGAGAGAGAGCTTACAAACAGGGGGAGCCAGAGAGGGAGAAGTAGGCTCCCCACTGAGCAGGGAGCCTGACATGGTGCTCAATCCCAGGACCCTGGGATCATGACCTGAGCCAAAGGTGGATGCTTAGCCAATTGAGCCACCCATGGGCCCCTGGAAGCAAGTTTTTAAACCTTTGTTTTCTCATTCAGAAAATGCAACAATAGTATGTACTTCCTAGGGAGCCCAATGTCTCCTGAAGTGGTGTGATATGATATTTATATTTTAGAAAAGATTTTGTTTTAAAGAGGTTGATCACGGGTGCCTGTGTAGCTCAGTTGGTTAAGCATCTGCCTTTTGCTCAGGTGTCATGATCCCAGAGTCCTGGGATGCAGCCCCATGTTGGGCTCCCTGCTCAGCGGGGAGCCTACTTCTCCTCTCCCTTGCCCGTGTTCCTTCTCTCTCTCTCTCTCTCTTTCTCAAATAAATAAATAAAATCTTTAAAAAAAGGGCGCCTGGGTGGCTCAGTGGGTTAAAGCCGCTGCCTTCGGCTCAGGTCATGATCCCAGGGTCCTGGGATCGAGGCCCGCATCGGGCTCTCTGCTCAGCGGGGAGCCTGCTTCCTCCTCTCTCCTCTCTCTGCCTGCCTCTCTGCCTACTTGTAATCTCTCTCTGTGTCAAATGAATAAATAAAATCTTTAAAAAAAAAAAAATTTAAAAAAAAAAAATCTTTAAAAAAAGAAAAAACGTGGATCGCTTAACAGAAAACCCACTGGATAGAGTGGTAAGCTTGGTTAAATGAAGGAGGTAGTATACTGAGGGACATTTTAAATTCTCTTTCCTGTTCAGTGGTGAGTAGTGTGTTCAGATCACATTCACTGTGAATAGCATTATCTTCTGAACTGAAGGGCGAATGTATTACATACTGATCTGTAATTTTCTTCTCTTAATATCTTTAGCAAGTTTAGGTATCAGTTATGCTGGTTTTATAAAATGAACTGGGAAGTGTTCACCCTACTCTTTTTTTCTGTAAGAGTTTGTGTAAGTTTGGTATTATTTCTACTTTAAATGTTTGATAGAATTAACTTGTGAAATCATCTGGGCCTGACTTTTCTTTCTGGAAAAGTTTTTTAAATCTATGCATTCAATTTCTTTTATAGATACAGGGCTATTTGAATTTTGTATTTCATCTTGTATACCTTTTGGTGAATTGTGCTTTTCAAAAAGTTTGTCAGTTTAATCTAAGTTGTCAAATTTATTGGCCAAAAGATGTTGATAATATTCCCTTATTATTCTTATAAATTCTGTGAGATTTTTTCTTAATATCCCTTCTTCATTCCTGATCTTGGTAATTTGTGTTTCCCTTTTTTCTTTTGCTGGATCTTGATAAACCTGTTAGGGGTTCATCAAGTTTATTGGTCTTTAAAAAAAACGAGTGTTTCTTCTGCTTTCTAAATTGATTTCTGCCCTTATCTTTATTATTTTCTTTTTTCTACTTGGGATTTAATCTACTTTTATTTTTCTATTTTCTTAAGGTGAAAACTTAGACCATTGATTTTAAAACTTCCTTCTTTAACATGAACATTTAAAACTATACATTTCTCTGAAGCACAAGAATCTATAAATCTTATAAATTTAGATATGTTATATTTTATAGTCATTAAGTTTGAAATATTCAGTTTATTCAAAAAAGGCTATTTCTTCTTTAGTTTATATTATTTCAGATCGTCGAGGCTTTTTAGATATCTCATTATTACTAATTTCTTTTTTTTTTAAAGATTTTATTTATTTATTTGACAGAGAGAGAGAGAGATCACAAGTAGGCAGAGAGGCAGGCGGGGGGGGGGGGNGCTGGGAGGCAGGCGGGGGGGGGGGAGCAGGCTCCCTGCTGAGCAGAGAGCCCGATATGGGCCTCGATCCCAGAACCCTGAGATCATGACCTGAGCTGAAGGCAGAGGCTTTAACCCACTGAGCCACCCAGGCGCCCTCATTATTACTAATTTCTAACTTAATTCTTTTGTGGTCAAGGAACATATTCTGTAAGGTTTTAGACTTTCGGCACTTATTAAGACTTATTTTATGGCCCAGAATAAAGTATATTTTGATGAGCATTCCTTGTGCATTTAAAAAAAGGTATATTCTGCAGTTGTTGGATGTATCATCTTATGGATGTCAGTTAGGTCAAAGTGGTTGATAGTGTTGTTCAGGTTCTCTATCTCCTTAGTGATTATTTGTCCAGTCATTCTTTTAGTTTCTGAAACAGGTGGTGGGAAAATCCCCAGCTATGATCGTAGACATGTATTTTCCTCTTTAGTCCTGTAGGAGTTTGCTTCAAGTATTCTGTAGTTCTATTGTTGTGTGTGTATACATCTATGGTTTTATCTTCCTTATGACTTGGCCCTTTTATCATAATGAAATATCCCTCTTTATCTCTGGTAATACTTGTGTCTTGAAGTCTACTTTGTCTGACATTAAAATAGCCATCCTTATGCTAGCTGTTTGCTTCTTTGTCACTTCCATTCTTTTCAGCCATCTGTGGCTTTATATTTGAAGTCTGTTTCTTGTAGACAACATATAATTACATTTTTATTCAGTCAAACATCCTCTATTTTTTTTTTAAGTAGGCCCCACATTGGGCGTGTGGGGCAAGTGTAGGGCTTGAACTCAAGACCCTGAGATCAAGAGTCCAACGCTTAACTGACTGAGCCACCCAGGCACCCCAAACATTCTCTGCTTTTTAATTGGAGTGTTTAGTTCATTTACATCTAATATAATTATTGTAATGAATGGATTTAGGGTCTACCATTTACTTTTTCCAGTTGTCACATTTTTTTTACACTTGCCTTGTTAAAAGTTAATCAAGTGCTTTTTGGTATTCTAATTTCTCTATTTTAAAAATCTTTACCTCTTTCTTTTATTTTGTTTGTTACATTTGGTCCAGTGATTACAGTATCCTAAACTTGTCACAGTCTACTTAGAGTTAATATTATATGACTAAATGGGTTCCATTTACCCACCTCCCCATCCTCTGTTCTATTGTTGCCATATATTTTACAAGCACATATGTTATAAACTACAAAATGTAGTATTTATCTGTGCTTTAAATTGCCAGTTATCTTTTGAAGAAATTAAGAGGAAGAGAAAAAAAGTAATAACGTTTTATATTTACTCACATACTTAACACTTTGGTGCTCCTGTTGATCTGAGTTTCCCACTGGTGCCTGTGCTCTTCAGCTCAATGAAGTTCCTTTAAATTTATTTTAGTGCAAGTTTCCTAGCAAAAATTTTTCTCCTTTTTCATTTATTTGGAAAATGTCTTTATTTTGCCTTCACATTTTGATGACTGCTTTCACTGGATATGGAATTCTGGATTGACAGGGTTTTTTTGTTTTGTTTTGTTTTCCTTTTTCTTTAAAGATGTCATTCCAGTGTCTTCTGGCCTCCATTATTTTTGATGAAAAGTCATTCTTATTCCTGTTCTTATTCTCCTTTATATAATGGGTCATTTTCTCTGTCTCCTTTGAAATTTTTCTCTTTATCTTTGGTTTTCAGCAGTATGACTATAATGTGCCTACATTTAGTTTTCTTTATATTTATCCTATTTGATGTCCCCTGAGCTTCTCGAATATGTAAATTGACTTTTTTTTATCAAATTTGGGAAATTTTTAGTTATTATTTCTTCTGATTTTTTTTTTGACCCATTCTCTTTCTGCTCTCCTGAGACACCAAATATATGTAAGTAATGGCATTTGTGTTGTCCCACATTCCACTAAGCTTTGCCTGACAGTACTCCTCAGTTCCTCCACCTTACATGGTCCGGTTGTATCCTTAGATGAATAGCTATAAAAATGCAAGTCTCACTCTGCATTTTCTCTATCTCTATCTTATTAAGATTCAGTTCCTTTCTTTCAGGGATCAAATTCCTGTCAATTTCTGCCTACTTTTGGCTACTGTTTGGTGCCTTAAAATTGTTGTTTTTAAATATTTTGTTGCAATTCCTATCTGTACAAAAGTTAGTCCAACATAAGTTATTCTATTATACCCAAAAAGCAATTGATTTTTAAAATATTTTCCTTCTGGCTACCCTGCCAAATTCTTACAATTTCTGAAAGTGTTCAAGTTCATAGTTTTAAGCGTGTGTATATTTGATTATAATATCTGCACATAATGACAATTTTTTTTCCTTCTTGGGCTTCTTTTTCTCCAGAAGAATACTAATTAATAGTGGGAGTAGCTGACAAACCAATCTTGTTCTTTAATGATAATAACTTTAGTTTTTTAGGCATAAATGTAATATATATATATATACATCTCTTTGTTTAAGAAGGTATTTGTTTACTTCTATTTTATACAGTTTTATCACAAATAGATAATAAATATCATCAGGTGAGGTTTTTGCCATGTATCAACCTGCTTTTATAGATCTTTTTTTTAAACTATTAAATAAATATATAATTCATCAATAATATTCAAACATCTTTAAATTCCCAGGATACATTTTGTGTTATTATTTTAATGTACTGCTGAGTTTGACTTACTAGTACTTTATTTAGGATTTTTGTATGTATATTAACCTTAATATACAGTAATATTCCTTTTTATGCTCTTTTAGACCTTGGGTTATGTTGGCTTATAGCAAATGATTAAAGAAGCATTCTCTTCTTCTTCTTTTGTTTTTAAGATATTTTTTATTTATTTGTCAGAGAGAGAGAGAGAGCACAAGCAAGGGAGTACCCGCCAGAGGGAGAAGCAGGTTCCCCACTGAGCAGGGAGCCCACTGTGGGACTCGATTCCAGGACCCTGGGATCATGACCTAAGCCAAAGGCAGACACTTGACTGACTGAGCCACCCAGGCATCCCAAGAAGTATTCTCTTCTGTGCACTGGGATAGTTTTTGTCGAATGAGAGTGATTTATTCCTTAAAAGTTTGAAAGATATCCGTACAACTATATGAATCTGAACTGTTGTTTTTTGTTTTTTTTTTTAACAGTGTAACAAACTTTTCTTCTTTTTCCCTGGTTATTAGCTTTTTCAGGATTCAGGTTTTCCATTTCCCAATTCAGCTTTAGAAATCTATATTTTCCTCAGAAATTGCTTCAAGGTGGTTTTCAAATTTATTTACATGGCATTTTATATTGTTTACATAGGCCCTTATTTTTTTTTAAGATTCTATTTATTTATTTGACAGAGAGAGAGATTACAAGTAGGCAGAGAGGCAGGCAGAGAGAGGAGGAAGCAGGCTCTCTGCTAAGCAGAGAGCCTGACTCGGGGCTTGATCCCAGGACCCTGAGATCATGACCTGAGCCAAAGGCAGAGGCTTTAACCCACTGAGCCACCCAGCCACCCCTGAAATAACCTTTCTGAGGGGGAAAGTGATAACCAATATCATAAAACACAGATTACATAAAGATACAAAGAAGAAAATTAAAATAACTTGCAATCTCACCAACTTTATGAAATGTTTCATTATCTTATTAAGATTCTTGTATTTGTTGTTGCTCCCTTTTCTTCTGCTTCATTTCTGTATATTTGTGCTTTCTTTCCCTTTTCCTTGATTATATATGCTAATACTTTATCAACTTAATGGATTTCCCACTCACCTCTGAAAATTCCCTGCTGTTAAACACTTACATAGAATTTTTTTTTCACTGCTTTTAAGGTCAGTGGTTTTTAACCACTAAGTTGTACAATGGAAACTTTTTCAAAATTAACATCTCACATGAAATCGCAATGTATAAATAGATAAAAGCCAAGTGCTTATGATTAAGGCATAGGGGAGGGAGGGAGTTTCCCAGAGGCCCTCTCACTTGACCTGCTCTTTCTCTTCCTTATCAGAGGGCTGTGACTCCAGAGAGCACTGTTAGCCACTCTTCTGATTTATTAATTCTGCTTTTATCTTTATTGTTTCCTTCTTCCTATTTTCCGTAGGCTTGTTTTATTGCCTTTTCTGATTTCCAGAGTTTGGCACTTTCATCTTATTTAATACTGGAAACATTTACGTCTGTGAATTTGTCAGTACAATGCTGGTTATATCTTATAATATTTTGTTCAGGCTATCTTCTTAGTAGGTTGTAATTGTAGTTTTGCATTTCCTCTCTGACTCATGACATATGTGGGAGTGTGTTTTCAATGTCTAGGTGTGGAGGGGTTTGTTTACTCTTTTTAATATTAAGTTCTGGTTTTATTTTATTCTTGAACACAGAATTTTTCCTTTAAAACTCTGTAAAACTTTCATCTTTCGATGCTTATTTTGTGGAGAGGCCATATAGCCTCTGTTGTTTGTAGGCAACTTACTATTATTATTATTTTTGTCTGAGTCCTTGAGGGATGTTTTCATTTTCCTTCAATTTTGCAAGTTCAGAAAGATATGTACAGATGTTGTCCTTCCTTCTTTCTTCCTTCCTTCCTTTTTTTCTTTTCTTTTTTTCATTTTTAACAGCTTCATTGAGATATAGTTCATATACCATGCAACATACCCTTTAAAGTGTACAATTCAGTGGCTTTTAGTATATTCACAGAGTTGTCCAATTATCACCACAACCAATTTTGTATCATTTTCATCATCTCGAAAGAAAACTTGAACTCCTTAGCCTTCACTCCCCAATGCCCCTCCCTCCTGCAGCTGAAAGCATCCATTAATCTACTTTCTATTTCTACAGATTTGCCTATTCTGTATATTTCATGTAAGTTGATTTATACAATATGTGGTCCTTGTGACTAGTTTCTTTCACTTACCATAACAATTTCAGAGATTCACCCATATTGTAGCATGTATCAGCATTTCATTTCTTTTTATTGGTGAATAATATTCCATTGCATAGATATATCCCATTTTATTTATCCATTCATCAGTTGATGGACACTTGGGTTCTTTCCCAAGTGGGAAAAAACGTACTGGCTGTTAAGAATAATGCTGCTATGAACATTTGTTTTCATTCCTCTTGGGTATATATCTCATAGTGAAATTGCTGGGTCATATGGTAGCTCTCTGTTTAGCCTTCTGAGGAACTGCAAGACTGTTTCACAAAGCAGCAACTCTATTTTACATTCCCAACAGCAAAACACGAGGGTCCCAATTTTTCTACATCTTTGACAGCATTCATTTTTGTCCATATTTTTGACCGTAGCCATCCTTCTGAGTGTTTAAGTGGCATCTCATTGTGGTTTAGGTTTGCATTTCCCTGATGACAATTGATATTAAGCATTCTTTCATGCGCTTACTGGCCATTTGTATATTCTCTTTAGGTAAATGTCTGTTCAGATCCTTTGCTCATTTTAAAATTGAATTGTTTGTCTTTTTATTGTTGAGTTGTAAGAGTTCTCTATATATTCTACATCTAAATCTCTTATCAGCTATATGATTTGCAAAAATTTTCTCCTGTGGGTTGTCTTTTCACTTCTTGATGACATCCTTTGAAGCACTATAGTTTTTAATTTTTTGATATCCAATTTCTTTTTTCTTTTGTTGCTTGTTCTTTTGGCATCACATCTAAGACACTTACCAAATTGGAAATATTACCTAATCCAAGGTCACAAGGATTTACACTTGTTCTCTTAAAAGAATTTTATAATTTCATATTTTACATTTAGGTCTTTGATCCATTTTGCATTAATTTTTGTATGTTGTGTGAGGTAGGGATCCAACCTCAGTTTTTTGCATGAGGATATTCAGTAGTTCCAGCACCATTTGTTGAAAAAACTATTTTTTTTTATTTTATTTTTATTATTTGCCCAAGGGGTACAGGTCTGTGAATCATCAGGCTTACATCTTTCACAGCATTCACCAAAGCACAAACCCTCCCCAATGTCCATAACCCATCCACCCTATCCCTACCCTCCCACCCCCCAGTAACCCTCAGTTTGTTTTATGAGATTAGAAGTCTCTTATGGTTTGTCTCCTTCCCCATCCCATCTTGTTTCATTATTTTTCCCTCCCTACCCCCCACAACCCCCCACCCTGCCCCTCAAGTTCCTCATATCAGAGAGATCATATGATAATTGTCTTTCTCTGATTGACTTATTTCGCTCAGCATAATACCCTCCAGTTCCATCCATGTCGTTGCGAATGGCAAGATTTCGTTTCTTTTGATAGCTGCATAATATTCCATTGTATATATATACCACATCTTCTTTATCCATTCATCTGTTGATGGACATCTAGGTTCTTTCCATAGTTTGGCTATTGTGGACATTGCTGCTATAAACATTCGGGTGCACGTGCCCCTGAGGATCACTACCTTTTTTTTTTCCTATAGAATTGTCTTGGCATCCTTGTCAAAAATTTATTGACTATAAATGTGAAGGCCTATTTCTGAAGTTTCAATTTTGTTCTTTTGACTTATGTGTCTGTCTTTATGCTGGTACTGTATTGTCTTGATTACTGTAATTTTGTAGTAAGTTTTGAAATCAGAAAATGTGAATCCTGGGATGCCTGGTTGGCTCAGTTGGTTAAGCATCTGCCTTTGGCTTAGGTCATAATCCCAGGGTCCTGGGATCAAGTCCTGCAATGAGCTCCCTGCTCAGCAGGGGTCTGCTTCTCTCTCTCCTTCTGTCCCTCCCCCTGCCCTTGTGCTCTTTCTCTCTCACCCATGCTCTCTCTCAAATAAATAAATAAAAGAAAAGAAAAAGAAAAAAGAAAATATGAATCCTTTAGAGTTGTTCTTCTTTTTCAAAATTGTTCTGGATATTCTGGGTCCCTTGAGTTTTCAAATGAATTTTAGGATTACTATATCAATTTCTGCAAAAAAGCCAACTGAGATTTTTATAGGGATTCCATTAAATCTTTAGATCAATTTGGGGAATATTGCCACTTTAACAATAGTAAGTCTTTTTATCTTTTAATATGGATGTCTTTCCATTTATTTAGATCTTTAATTTCTTTCAACAATTTTTTTTGCAATTTTTAGAGTTTAAGTCTTGTGCCACTTCTGTTAAATTTATTTCTAATATTTAATTCTGTTTTATGCTATCTTAAGTGGAATTTTTCTTATTTCATTTTTGTTTTTTTATTGTTTCTCTATAGTTGTTTTTGTATATTAATCTGTTTTCTCACAAACTTACTGAATTTGTTTATTAGTTCTAGTAGTTTTTTAGTGGGTTCTTAAAAATCCCTTCAGTGGGTTTTCTATATACAAGACTGTGTAATCTGCAAATGGAGATAGTTTTACTTCTTCCTTTCTAATCTGGACTATTTTAATTTCATTTTCGTGTGCAGTTGCCCTGGCTAGCACCAGCATCATGTTGAGTATACCTGGTGAGAACAGACATTCTTATTTTGTTTCTGATCCTAGAAACAGAGGGAAAACATCAGTCTTTGACCATTAAGTAAGATTTTAGCTGTGGGGTTTTCTTGTAGCTGCTCTTTATCAGGCTGAGGAAGTTTCGTTCTATTCTTAGTTTGCTGAGTATTTTTTATCTTGAATTTTGTCAAAAGCTTTTTCTGCCTCTGTTGAGATGATCATGTGGTCCTTGTCCTTTATTAATAGGTGTATTATTGCATTCATTGAATTTGGGGTAGTATTTTTATCTTTTAATTCAACTTCCCATCTCCTCATTCTTTAGCCTTCAGAGGACTTTAAAGGAACCCATTATATGACAAATGCAAGAGGCCTGGTGTAAGTCTTGGAAGTTGATGGTGGTCCTCCATGAAATTGTTAATTTCCAGAAATTTATACCTCATCGAAAGCACTGGTGATGGCTATCTAGGATTTTGTTGTTGTTGTTTTGGTGGTGTTGAATGGTATGAATGTAAAACAAATTTTTTAGCATGCTTATGTAACCCAACTGTATAAATTCATAACATTATTTTGATAGCATGTGTGACACAGTTGTATATGGCATGCACTGCTTTTGGAGGTGGGAAATTTTAACTGTCATTTATATACTTTTTAGGGATGATAACCCTTTTTTGCATAATAAAGTATGTAGCTGGTATTTCTGGCAATTGTAATCATTATCAATGTACTTTGCCTTTGAAAATATCTAGATGCTCCCCACTTCTTTCAACATAACGTGATTTGTTTCATGTTTTATATTTCTATCATGTCCCTATTTTATAATACATGTTAATATTAATTGCAGTTTCCTTCTCTTGAACACATTTTTCTTTTCCATGTGAGTTCCTTCACTTGGTTGCATTGTCATTTTCATTGATGATGTATTTGCCAATTAATTTTTCTTTTTTGAATGCCTGCCCTTTTTGTTCCTGATTTTGTAGTTCAGCTCTATTTTTTTTTTTTTTTTTTTTTAAAGATTTTATTTATTTACTTGACAGAGAGATTACAAGTAGGCAGAGAGGCAGGCAGAGAGAGAGGAGGAAGCAGGCTCCCTGCCGAGCAGGGAGCCCGATGCGGGCCTGGATCCCAGGACCCTGAGATCATGACCTGAGCCGAAGGCAGAGGCTTTAACCCACTGAGCCACCCAGGCGCCCTCAGCTCTATTTTTTATTTCAGCTCTATTTACTGGTGTTTCTCGCTTCTGTTGGCCTGTGACCTTCTATGACTGGTTTATAATATTTATAGGTTTAGGAGATTGGCAGTCCATTCTCTGCCATCAGAGATAATTAATATGTCCATGTTTCTTTGAAATGGCTTAGAAAATAGTTATTTTTTGTGGTTAATAAATGCATTAGCATCCCAAATTTATAGCAAGGTCTTGGATCATCAGAAGGCATCACTTATAGTCATACTTAAAGTTTTATTCATTTCTTATTCAGGTAAAATATACATAACATAAAATTTACAGTTTTAGCCATTACTAAGTATACAGTTCTGTGGTATTAAGTACATTCACGTTGCTTTGCAACTTTATTTTTTTTTTAATTTTATTTTTATTCTTTGCCCTGCTTTGCAACTTTAAAGGTTTTTTTTTTTTTGTTGTTGTTGTTGTTGTTTTTAAAGAATTTATTTGTTTATTAGAGAGATAGAGAGCACAAGTAGGCAGAGCAGCAGGTAGAGGAAGAGAGAGAAGCAGGCTCTCTACTGAGCAGGAGGCCTGATGTCGGACTCGATCCCAGCACTCTGGGATCATGACCAGAGCCAAAGGCAGCTGCTTAACTGACTAAGCCACCCAGGCGCCCCAACTTTAAAGTTTTTAAAGAGAAAATAATAGCTATTTCTTAATCCTTCAGGTTTTCCTATTTCTCCCTTAATACTTCTTTTCTGTTGATAACTTTCTTTCTCTTTTAGATGCCGAGGAGTTCTTGGGGGAAGGTTTGCGGAATGAGAACCTCAGTGCTACGGCAAGGGATCACAGAGACCATATTCTACGGGGCTTCCAGCAAGTCAAAACTAGGTTTGTATAAATTGGGTCCATTTTGTGTCAGCTTTGAAACAATTCATGGTCAGTAAAATCTGCTTTCATAGTGTATCAGTTAACCAGGTAGGACACACTTATCATACTTCTTTATACTTGACAGAGGCTTAATAAATTTTTACTTGAGTTGAATTGGAAGTAGGCAGGCATGGTAGGTGTAGTTAGCTTACCAAAATAAAAATATTTTCATAATTGTGTATAAAAATGAATCTGTTTTTAGCTTTAGATTGTTATGTTCATCTTTATTGAATGCTTTTGCAAAATATGTGAAAAGCTAAACATTTATGCTTGTCCAAACTACCAAAAGGAAGATGTTAGGCAGTTAGAGATAATTGATTTTTATTATAATTTTTGGTTCTGATTTTACTTCCACAAATCCTTCCCTGATAGAAAGCTTAAACCAGACTTATCCAGTTGATTCTTTGACCATTGGAATTTTTTAGTCTCAAGCTGGTTTGGAGTATCATACTCACTGACTTTTTAAAATAAGAGGTCCTGACCTAATTTGTGCCTTTTAGAATGTGAGCATCTGGCAGATACATTTACTTTCTAAGGAGGAAAAAAAATAAAAATTTTCTTTTATAATATACTTCCTGGCCACTTTTTGCTTGAGATACAGTAACCGAATGAGAATTGGGGATTCATTGAGTGTTATTTTAAGCTTTCTCAACCCGATGGTAATGTGATTCAGAATGTTTGGACTAAGCACTCTTAGAAAAGAGAGAACATCTGTAGGGTTATGACTGGGATTTAATTTGTGTGCCTGACTGATCTGAGCATCTACTTTAGAAACCTCACTGAAACGCCTTAGAAGCAGGGAATTTTATCCTTTGGAAGGGCACAGCCAGAATCTATTCCCTCCAGAAATGTAAGAGAACCTCACAAGATGCCCTGCTGGATCTTGATCGATTTTTTCCTGCTGGCTAATTAAGCATCACTTTTACTCAGCAACTGGGGACTGTGTAATTATCAGCCTGGGTTGCCCTGAATAATTGAAACAAACAGAATACAGAAGATGGGAGCTTTTTGCAAAAGTGAGAATTTATCTTAATTTTTGGTATGCTGGAATAGTGTTTGAAACAAACTTTACCATAATGTTACTTTATCAGTAGAAACGTTTAGGCTTACTTGTGCAATTGAAGCCTTCGTTAGTAACCCCTAGAATTTATTTTCACAAGTTGATCTTTGTATTACAGGATTATTATAAAGATTGCCTGAGGAATAAAGGTGGCATTATTTCAGATTGTATGATAGGGAGAGGGATGCCCAAAATATAATTGTGTAATGGTGGTACTATTGGTATAAATTTGTGATAAGGAACGCAAATGTTACTGCATCTTTATGAACAAATATATAATGAGGAGGAATTCTCCTTTCCCATATTTGTACCGTAGTGTTTGGAAAGGGCTAAATTTCAATCTGAAATTGGTAGTAAAAGGTGATTTTTTGGTAACTCATTGTTATCTATTGCATATCACTTCTTAGTCTTCTTTTTAAATGCACACACACACCCATGCACACAGAAAGAAGCTGTATTTGTTATGGGGTGGAGAGGCTTCCTTGTTCTCAAAGAACTTGCTGTGTGGTTTGTGGGATAGAATTCAGGAAATAATCAGCAGGAGATTTAGGAAACATCTGATGGGAGCTTTCTGTTCATTGATTTGTTGCAAGAAAGATGACACTTTATTTAGAATTTCATAATTATCAGATCACGGAGGAAATGAGGAGCCAGAAATTAGATACTGTACCAGAAAATGGAAAAATGAGGCTTTTCTTTGGCAAGCTGTTTGAAATTGCCTTACATCCACCCATTCAATCATCATCCGGTTAATGTAACCCTTGTTTTACTGAATGCTCTTCTTCAACCATATTGCTTCTGTAGTCCTGTTTATGGCTGGTCAACATTATATACTATACATATTGATACTGAAAGCTTGTACAATACCAGCCACATTTACTCTTTTTTTTTAAAGATTTTTTTTTATTTATTCATTTGACACAGAGAGAGAGAGATTATAAGTAGGCAGAGAGGCAGTCAGAGAGAGAGGAGAGAGGAGGAAGCAGGCTCCCTGCCGAGCAGAGAGCCCGATGTGGGCCTCGATCCCAGGACCCTGGGATCATGACCTGAGCCGAAGGCAGCGGCTTTAACCCACTGAGCCACCCAGGCGCCCCACATTTACTCTTGTTGGATGACATTGTATCTCATGCCAAAAGGCAGGTTGAAAAGAAATTTGGAAATCATCAAACTTGAGAATTAAATGTATATGGCAAGTTGCTGTGTAACGTGGAAAGAACCACTGAAAGTTGTTTAAAAAGTTGTATCTTTAGTCATATTAAAGCGAGGATATTTTAGGGTTTGGTACATTTTGGGGGATAGGAACCTATCTAAAATTATGATTTGACACTTCAGGGCTTACTTGAAGGTGGGTAAGAAACCTCAAGTAGGAAATCTGAGAAAGTCGGTAGATATAAATACTATGTGTACACACACACACACACACACACACATACACATCTATCCCCCCTGCCACACACATACACACAACTTTATACTCTATTGTTTTCTTGCTTCAGTTCCTCTAATTCTTTCCTCAAGTTGAGCTGCTTGAGAATGGAAGGGTAGAGAATAGTGAAAATAGCACTTCTTCTGATTCTTGGTAAACTCTGGAGGCTTGGCCCTAATTTTTATGGTGACTCAATTCAGTGGTGTTCGCCATGGCTTTGGAATTGCTGTAAGTCGATGTGTCTGACTCTATCACAGCTGTTATAATGTGCCATTTGCCACCTTTCTGTTGTGTAGTGTGACCGACCCCAGGCAATGAGAATTGTGTCAAGAGTCATGGATGTCCTCCAAATGCTCATCTATTTTTCAGTGCAAGTAGCTTAGCTGCTCTCTTTCCTCCCAGACTTAAAAAACAAACAAAAGTCATTTCTTTATCTCTATCTACATACTAGTTTTCTTTGGCTTTCATGGATCACCAATGAAGGATAATGTATTCCATGTAAGACCAAAAAAAAAAAAAGTTCATTCCTGTGATTCCAAGGAAGTGAAGCCGTTTTCTGGTATTCCATGTCCTGAGCTGTGATATTCATTGTTCTTCTTCCAAATGCCTCATGTAAGCCTTCTCCCTAAAATCCAACAGCTTTCACATTCTGAGTCCAAGTTTTCATTGAGCTCTTTAGAGAATGATTAGGATGAAAGCCAGGCACAGGCTCCTCCTGTTTTATTACGGTGGTCACTGCAGGATCAGCGCCAGATGCGGGACACCTGGAATGAAGCAGACAGGGGCGGCACTTAGACGCTTGACGGCGGCCTCATGCCTTTGCAGAAACAGTTGAGCATTTCTTAAAAGTTTGATTCGGGGGAGGCCAAATGACAGCAAGAATACCTTCAGAGTGGGGGAAGGAATGAAGAAAATAGAATATTTTTATTACTGATGTAGGGATATATTCTTTCTTGATGGCCTGTTTTGGAACAACTGATCATTTATGCTCACTGTTGGAAGTGCAGGCCAGAGCCAATGGAAACAAACTTGGAGTATTGTTTCCTTCTGTGAAACTTAAAGGAGTTCCAAAAAGAGACAGGTAGATTTATAGCATATTGAAAGGGAATGAAATCAAGAAATAACTTTCTGTAACAGGATTATGGCACAAAACCCACAAAACCCAGGACGTTTAAAGTACAGGCTGAAAGAGTATCTTGAACGTGTCTCATTGTGGGTGGCTAGTGTATGGCTCTATGTGAAACATGATACTTTAATATAAATATCAAAAAAACAATTCAGTTTGCTTTGGGAAGTTCAAGTTTTTCTTTCTAGCTTAATGTGGATTTAACTTTAAAGCAGGATTTAGCTTAAGAATGTATCATCAGGGACACCTGGGTGGCTCACTCAGTTGAGCATCCAGCTCTGGATTTCCGCTCAGGTCATGATGTCAGGGTCGTGAAATTTAGCCCCACGTGGAGCCTCACATTGGGCTCTGCGCTCAGTGGTGGGGGCTCTACTTGAGATTCTCTCTCTCCCTCTCCCCTTGCTCCTCCCCGCTCTCTAAAATAAATAAATCTTTTTATTTTATTTTTTTTTTTTAAAGAT
The DNA here is from genome assembly GCA_002007465.1 of Ailurus styani. Classification (NCBI taxonomy): domain Eukaryota; kingdom Metazoa; phylum Chordata; class Mammalia; order Carnivora; family Ailuridae; genus Ailurus; species Ailurus styani. Next base: position 3,750,576 of record LNAC01000091.1, read on the forward strand.
TTTATTTATTCATTTGACACAGAGAGAGAGATTACAAGTAGGCAGAGAGGCAGGCAGAGAGGAGGAAGCAGGCTCCCCGCTGAGCAGAGAGCCCGATGTGGGCCTCGATCCCAGGACCCTGGGATCATGACCTGAGCCGAAGGCAGCGGCTTTAACCCACTGAGCCACCCAGGCGCCCTAAATAAATCTTTTTAAAAAAAGAATGTATCATCAGATGGCTTTGTTTTATAGGGAGAGAAAAAGTCTGACATAAGTCTTAGAAGTTAGAGTTTCAAAACAGTATACTGTAAATATCATTACCATTAATTACATAGAGGGCTTGACTTTTCATAAGTGCTGGTTATTGAGCTTAAATACCCCCAAAGAAAACTCATTCAAATGAAGCATGCTTGAAAAGAACTAAGGTATAATGTGCTATTAATTAATACATTTGTGTTACTTGTGATTTTAGTTATTTGCTTATAACATCTTTCTGATGTTTCATTTTGCTACCTACACTGGAGTTTCAGTGCCAACTCAGAAAAAGAAAGAGGAGGAGATACTTGTACAATCCGTCTAAGTTTCAGTAGCTCTGAAAAGGCTCAAAAATCATAGCAATAATTTGACCATGTCTTGAAGGTTAATAACTCATTTCTTTCTTTCTCAGTCCTATCCTTGCTTTCCATCCTTAAACCGAAAAAGAAAACAACCCTGCAGCAAATTCAGGGCTATCACTGATCAGCTGTATGCCAAATTTCTGTACTAGTATTCTGTTATTCAGTAAATGTATGTTGAGAGTTCACAACTGTGTTAAAAGGTTTTTGGGGATATACTTATCTGGCAGTGAGGGGTTATATTTAGTGTTCTTTGAGTCTGAAATGCCCTGCAGGTGAGTGCAGGTCCCCACTTCTGGTCTCTTGGCTTAACCTGGAAAGGAAGATCATCTTATTATATGTTGTTTCCTAGCAACCCTTCTGCTCTTCCCAAGCAGCCTTGAAATGTATAACTTGCCTTTTAATGTTTTGATGTTGATTATCACTTATAAGGCTATCTTAGGTTGGTACCAGATCCAAGATTTATTTTTATGTTTTTTTTATTTGAGAGAGAGAAAAAGAGAAAGAGAGAGCATGAGAAGGCGGAGGGTCAGAGGGAGAAGCAGACTCCTTACTGAGCAGGGAGCCCAACTCGGGACTCGATCCCGCAACTCCAGGATCATGACCCGAGCCGAAGGCAGTCACTTAACCAACTGTGCCACTCAGGTGCCCCCAGATCCAAGATTAAATTGATCCAGTATTTTTCTTTTACACTGGGTTATTGTGATATTAGTGGGCAGAAGCTTCTCCATTTGGTTATCCTATAAAATATTTTATATAAGCAACTCTGATATATAATAATATTTTAGTATTTTTTCATGCTACATAATAGGTAGGGTTTTTTTAAGCATTTAAAAAACATGGATGAATAAATTTTATTAAAAATTCCAAGTACTGATCTCTTTAAACAGAATAATATGGTCTATCAAGAGTGAAAGGCATTTTGAAATGTGACCTAGGAGGCAGGCAAGTGACTGAACTTGCACCCTTCAGGTTGGACTAAACCACTAGAATAGTTAGCTGAGCACACTCTTTAGCCATGTACTTAGGTCACTGAAATTTGCTTTACTCCTGATAGAATTACAGCCATTGTTATCGCTTGAGCACATTCCTATTATCTACTCAATAAGGATTTGTCCTGAAAGGTCTCAGAAAACCCTGTGTCAATTTTTTAATACAGGAAGCTTGTCTATTTGTCTATAAATAGAGGTTCTTAATTCATGCCTTGTGTGAAAAGATCATTTGTATGAAATCACTGTCTTCATTTTATCAACATTGCTTTGGCCTTGATTTTAAGTTTCATTTTATCTGGAGCTAGTCTTTTATTCCAGCCCTGCACTATTTCCTCTGCTTACAGAAAGCCACTGGGAGGAAAAAAATGCCTCCCAGTATTCATCTATTTGTGGATTTCCAGGGACCTTGTGGTGTGGAGCCTTCCTGATTGTGGTTTTCTCTAATTTGCTTGTTTTCTCTTATTTCGGACATAGACCCATCCTTTGTGACCCATAGTCACTTTGTGAAACTGGAGCAAAGGGGAGAGAAATATAAGAGCACTGGGTCAGCCGTCAGGAGCCAAACTCTTTGTTCTGATGTTATTTCTATAACCCTGACTGATTCAATTGAAGATTTCCCTAACGATGATCTTATGTTTTCTTTTGAAGTTGCATCCCCAACCTGTTTCTTGGAATTATTTTTTTTCCTAAATGTTACAAAAATAAAAACATTACCAACCAAAGTTTGACACCTCTATTTGATTTCTTTTATGGTGTTGCTATGATTTTTTTTTAATTTGGAAAATGATGCAGGAAATTTCATTTCCTTGGGATTTTATTTTATTTCATGACTATTGAAAATGAGTTGAGCTTAAAGTGGGTTTTTATAATCGCACCATGTGAATCATTTCTTCTTTGGAAGTCAGATCTTCTCCCCCACTGTGTAGCCTCATCTAGTCTCCCCGAAGTGCAGTGCTAGCAGGGTTGATAATGAAATGCAGTCCTACTTATCATGCTCAGCAAAGGGCTCAGAGAAGACGGGGGAAAAATCAATCCCACAGGAACTTCTCGAGTGCTAGATATCCATATTTAACCCCCATGCATTTAAAATGGAAATGAGATATCTTAGGGTTTTAGTTTTTGATTTACACAAGATGTCACTGGCTCCTTGGCAATGGCAGTATTTTACAGACCAACTGCTGACCTGTTTGGGAAGATCTCAGCCTATCGCCCCAGGTCCAATGTAGTTTCTTCATATTTCTTTCAAAAATCTCAGCAGTGTTTTGCAATAGCTTTGATTCTTCAGGCTTCAAAGGATGCCCCTTCCAGGGCCAATCCTCTGAAAGGGAGAGAGAGGGAAAAAAAGGAAGATCAGTGTAGGGAAACAAACAGTTCATACGTGTTGCAGCTCTTACTGTAGTCAATTATTAAGGAATTTACAAATCAGTAATATCACGGCTTTGCAAAGCCAAGAGAACTCCAGTCTGATGCTAGTAATTTGTTGCGAATTCTGTTCCTGGAGTGACCTAGTCTTCAAAAGTCCAGCTTCAGATTTTTGTATTGTAGATACAATGTGGCTTATATAAAATGTATTATTATTTAATGCTCCAACTCAAGCTCCCTCTTGAGTTTGTGAGCCTTGTTGAGGTTCTCATCATAATTTACAGAAAACTCAGTGTCCACATAATCTCCAGTTAGCTATTTCTCTAAGTTATATTAGTGAGTGTCTCTCTCTCATTTGTGAATTCTGCCATAACCCACAAGGTCCATTTTGCAGTTTGGTAACTGACACATTTTACCATGTCTATCAAGTGTCCTTGTGTTTTTGTTGGTGAGAGAACTGGGATATAAGAAATTACTCAAATTAATAGAATTAATAAAAGATCAGGATTTAGGGCGCCTGGGTGGCTCAGTGGGTTAAAGCCTCTGCCTTCGGCTCAGGTCATGATCTCAGGGTCCTGGGATCGAGGCCCATATCGGGCTCCCTGCTCGGCAGGGAGCCTGCTTCCCTCTCTCTCTCTCTGCCTGCCTCTGCCTACTTGTGATCTCTCTCTCTGTCAAATAAATAAATAAAATCTTTAAAAAAAAAAAGATCAGGATTTAGAATTTTAATTGGCTGTTTAGTTCACTTAGCTAAGCCATTACAAAAAATGAATTGGCATCTTTCAAAAGATTATTGGTTTAAAAGAACTGTAACAAATACTGAAGTTTAGTCAATTATATATGCATACTAAAATGGTTATGGATGGAGAATACTCATGTCTAATGTATACTAATTTTGGAATGCATCCAAAAAAGATGGATGGGTGGATGGATGGATACGTGGATTGATGCATGGATGGATGGATGGAATGATGGATGGATGGATATGTGACAAAGCAAATATAACAAAATGTGAACCATAGAGGTTAAACTGTAGGTATATATGGAGTTCTTTCAATTTTTATGCGTATTAGAAAATTTTCATAATATAATGTTGCAAAAATATTTTTTGTTTGACTTTGCATTTCAAAAACCATGGATTTCATTCACTGTGGCTTCAGAAAACCATAGACTTCCTCAATTTGGAAATGTAAGAAACATATTTGGGGTTTTTAAGGTTGGTAATTTTTCTAGGAATAACATTATTTTTGTTACTTCAAGTGAACTAAAGGATTATCTTCCAGTTTGTTATTCCTGCTATAACTAGCTAACCTTTATACTTCTTTAAAACTTCTAGGCCAGCAATTATGGAGTGCTGAAATTCAATTCAAGCATTCTGCCCAGGAGATCCTGAAATTTTGATTTTTTTTTTTAAGGAAAGGCAATTTCTGACTTTTCTCATAAATTTGATAAAAGGAAAGCTAATATGAGATTGGTAGTCCAGTAGGAAATGGAACTCAATTTTACATTTTTAAAATCACTTTATGGTATTAAAAATGACAGAGGTTAGAAACAAAGCTCTTATTCTTTTATTGAACTAGAATTGAAAGTGGCAGAAAATCATTTTGGCCCTAGTGCAGTAAATGTTATCACTAAAACATGTTCAGGGGATATTAGGATAGTCTCTCAAGCACTGTAGACAAAAGTTCACAGAACAAGAACTGATTTTTCTGTCCTTATCTTGAAATTATTAGATGTACAGGAGATGAAAGTATCTTAGCTCTAAGAGGACAGGGAATGGAGTATGTGTTGAAAATGATAATGTCTCCATTCTGGAGAGAGGTGAAATGGAGAGTGTATGGTGGAATAGGTGTCTCAGCAGTGACAGGCATGATGGAGGGAGTCCACAGGGACAGAGAGCCAGCACCTGAACCAACCCCAGGACTGGGGAATCCAGAACCAGAAATAACTATACTTGTGCACAGTTGTGAGCTGATGATGAAATGAAAAGCCAAGGGTTCTATTCATTAAAAGAAGAACTGTTTGAAGATTTTGTTTAACAGGGAGTTTAAACTGGAGCTGTCAGCAGCTACTTTATTTTGAGAATCTGATAGGAGAGAAATTTTAAGTCCATGTGGGAAAAACCAATCATTTTTGAGTGTGCAGTGTGACTATTCTTCAGAATTTTGTGTAAATGGAGCAGGTTGGTAGGCATATGTTTGCTGATCCTACAATGATTAAAATTCAGAATAAGTAAGACTCTTGTGAAATTGAGTTTTCAGGTTCCAGCCAGTGTTCTACACTGCCATATGGCATAACTAGAATTAATTGCTGTTCCCAGTCTCTTATTCTTTTACTGAATGTCTAGGTGCCCTGTTTGAAATATTAGAGGTTCCACAGAAGTATTTAATCACAGGAGATAGATGTTTGACATGTTCACGAAAGCAGTGTGTGTAGCTAATAGTTGCTTGGGAGAAAAAGCCTTTTGTGAGGTTTTCTATCCCCTCCCCATCTTTTTATTAGAAAAATGCATGGATAGGAGAATTAGCAAGGAAAAGAGGAAAGATTCTCAGGACTTCACAGGTCAGTGTAAATAGAAAAGGTAAAGCAAGGAATCTTTTTGCTGGAGTCTTTAGCTCCTTTGTAATCCAAGTGTGTCCCATGGACCAGCAACATCAGCATCACCTGGAATCTTGTTAGAAATGTAGAATCTCAGGCTCCACTCAATCAGATCTACTGAATCACAATCTGCATTTCAATATGACCCCAAGGTTATTTGTATGCATATTCACATTTGAGAAGCACTGCTCTAACACATACTTTTAATTTCATTTCAAATTGAGTTTCTCAGAACTCAGAATACATATTTCTGGAGATTATTAACTCCTTAAAAGCATGGATGATCTTATGTTAATTAAAAAAGAAAAAGGCCTAGCAAGGTACTGGCATGTAGTATGAGCTCAGTAATATGAGTTGAATGAATGGGGGCAGGGAGACTGTTATACCCAAAACTGTGTTTTTAGGTCCTAGGCTAAAACTTAAAACAAGAGGCCCTCTTTATTAGGACATTTACTGTTTAGTAGCCAGCCCCACATATTCTTTTCCAAAGATAGGATGCTTTCTTTTTACTGAGTGTTCGGGGGTACAGGACCTTTGCAGACATGATTCCCATCTCTTCCTGTATCTCCTATGATAACATCTCTCTAACATTCTGTGAGGAAAAAAGTGACCAGACTGCTGACCCTACACTGGCATTCCGCAGGAGTGTGGATGCCAGTCATTCCCGCCATCTCTGTAACCTGTCACTACTCCTCTGCTTCTGGTCATCCTCCTTCCTCCTCAGTTTGGCATGTCCTTGTCTCTGCCATTTCTCATCTCTCCTGATGACTGCTCCTCTAGCCCTTTCCCCTGTGTTTCTTAGGATCCATGTCTTTTTATAATCAAATTCCACTGCATCTTCAACCACTTTGCTCCATCTCTGCCTTAGTAACACACAGCTCTGCTGCAGGACACTGTTTTGCTTGCTGTCATCTTACATAGAATTTGCTTGCTTTCTGGAAGTGCTGTTGGCATTCTTCTAGCTCCTTGAAGCCATTTCTAGACTTTTCCCATCCAATCCTAACCCTTTTGAGATATGTCTACATGGCTTTACAGTTTTCTGCCCCTCTGTCATCTTTTTTTTTTTTAAGATTTTATTTATTTATTTGAGAGAAAGCATGAGCCGGGGGACAAAGGGAGAGGGAGAAGCAGGCTCCCCACTGAGCAGGGAGCCCGACACAGGGCTCGAGCCCAGGACCCTGGGATCATGATCTGAGCCGAAGGCAGACACTAACTGACTGAGCCACCCAGGTGCCCTCCCTCTGTCATCTTTTGAGATCACACCTCTCCTCATGCTATTTCAGGACTCTCTAAAATTTAGCTTCCCCCACCGTTACAACTCTCCTTCATCATAGATATATGCTCAAATCTCTCCTAATATATATATTTTTAGATTTTTTTTATTTAAGAGAGAGAGAGAGCATGAGTGGGGGAGAGCAGAGGGAGAGGGACAGGCAGACTCCACACTGAGCATGGAGCCCAATGCAGGGCTTGATCCTAGCACCCTGAGATCATGACCTGAGCCAAAATCAAAAGTGAGTCTCTTAACCAAATGAGTGACCCAGGCACCCCAAATCTCTCCTAATATTAAGAAAAACATTACATCCTACACAGTGATCCCCTTTCCAGCAACTCTTCTGTAATTCTGTATCTTTTTCTTTCTTTCTTTTTTTTTACAGACAGAAGCCTAGATTAGCCATTTCTGGTTTCCTCTTCTCTGGTCACTCCTCATTCCTCTATAATCTAGCTTCTGCTCCTATCAAGTTACTCTTGCCAAAGTACCAGTAACTCTCTAATTGTTACATCGAGGGGACACTGTTCACTTACTCAGTCTCTCTGCAACATCTGACACTGTGATAGCTTCCTTTTCCTCAAAAAGTAAAAAACAACAAAAAACAAAACAAAACAAACTCTTTCTCTTCATTCTCATAATAGTCTCTCTTGGTTTTCCTTCTTCCTTGCATTTATACATCCTTCCTCCCACCCACCCTGCC
>LNAC01000091.1:3758417-3849596 GCA_002007465.1 Ailurus styani
GCCCCTGCCCCCGCCTCCCCAGGCTTGGGCTCAATGAGCTTGGACTCATTTTTCTGCCCTGTCCCTTTAGCAATGCCCCTCAGGCTTGCCTCCGTCCTCACCACATTCTTCTTAGGCAGTTGCACCCATGTTCACAGCTCCACGACCTCCTCTCTAGCTCTACAGCTCAGCAGCAGTCATCTTGGCAAGGCTTCAGACACCATGTTGGAGAGCTCCTCGTGAGTGTCTCAGAGATCTCAAAGTTCACAAAGCTGGGGAGAGACCCTGCTGGATGCCTACCCAGCAGGCACCCTCCATTCTTCCTTGACAACAGAACCCTACCAGCCTAGGGATGAGTCATGGTTTGAAAGCCGCGACAGACTTCTGATAGCCTTGCCCAGGGCAGTCTTATGCTCCAGAGACGGCAGTACTTCTTTGAATGCAGTAGCGCTTTAAGATATGACTCTGTTCTAGGTGTTAGAGCAGAAATACTGCAAGAGCCTAGGTCCTTCATGCCACTGTTGGTGCCCTGCATCAACCCTGGAATCACCTGTCTCCAGACCTTCTGTTTTGAAGGAAAAATAAACTTCTATTTAATTTAAGCCCATGTCAGTTAGGTGTTCTGTTACTTGTACTCAGAAAAATGCTGACTGAGTGTTCAGAACTGAACTTATTATTTTATATTCTGCTCACCCCTAATGCCTAACTCTGCTTTCCCTAGGCCCAGGCCCCCAAGGCAGAATCCTGGACTTCATTCCTGGCTCCTCTGTCTTTACAAGCCATCAACAAGTCTATTGATTCTTTATCTTAAATCTGTCTTCTCCCCTCCCTTTGTCACTGGCTAAACTTCAGCCTGCATAAAGTCTTACTCAGGGCATTCCAAAATTCTCCTTTCTGGTTCTCTGTCTCAAGTTTATCCCTGTTCCAGTTTATTCTGCTTTTCCATTCTGTTGAAAGGGCAAACTTAAAAATAAATCAATAAATAATTTAATCATGCATGCTATAGGAGATTTATTGATGTGGAACTATAAGATATACTATAAGTGAAGAAGTAGGTTAAATATATATGTAAAACCTCAGAGAAAAATGTCTCAAAAAAACCCCACCAAAAAAAATTTTTTAATTAATGTATTTAAGTACTCTTTACACCTAACGTGGGGCTTGAACTCATGACCCGCAGATTAAGAGCCACATGCTCTTCCAGTTAAACCAGCCAGGTGCCCTGCCCCCACCAAAATGTTAATGATGGTAATCTCTGGCAAGTAGAGTTTGAGTGATTTTTCATTTCTCCTTTTTGTTTATTTGTATTTCCAGCTCTGCCATGAATATGTATTTAATCCTAAGTCATTGAGATCACAGCCTTTCCTGTTTCAAAAGGGACAGAGATTTAATAGCCAAAGAGTATTTGGTTTCCAGGTGGGAAAGGAGTTGGAACTGAAGGGAAAAGAGATGTAGAAAGAGGAAATTAGGCTTTAATTGTGTAGTGAAGCATTGGGTCACTCCCGTGCAAATAAACAGCTGTATGTGGAGGTGTTTTACTCTGTGCCAAACACACACGCACCCATAAATGCACATGAAAGTAAAATTATTTTTGAGCTATATGAAATATAGCAGTATTCAGAGTAATTTATGATGATTTTGCTAAAATATTTTTTTTTAAATAAAGGAAGTTCATTCTCAAGGTCTTCATTAGATGAGGTATCACTGACTGAGAACAACTTTCATTTCTTAGATATTATCCCTTTGAGCTGCTCTGAACTGACACAGGATGAATCCTTCATTAGGAAAGGATTATCTACATTCTGTGTGACTATCTAGTAAAACATTTGTGTTTGTGGGACTAGCTTCCCAAAGTGATGGTGCTTGAGTAAACCATTCACTTCCTCCTTCTCAAAACATCAGTCAACATGATTGATTTTTATGTTGGTCATAAAGAGAAATGAAATCACCTAAGAGCAGGGTGAGGATTACAAACCGGAAGAAGTTAGTTTACTTAACAAATATGTATTGGCTATTTGTTTACTCTTTGTTGGCATGATGCCAGGCAATCAAGATAGTGTCACATATTTCATATCCCTGTTTTTCAAGAAATTATCGAACCACTGAGTGGCCAGACTCATGACCAGAGCCAACATGGAGACCACTGCTCACAGATACCTTCTCCATAAGGTCTGTAATGTCTGGTTCCCATTTGTTACATACCTTTTCATTATTTAGAAATGTATTTAGGCTTAACATCTTCTTTTAAAATATAAATTCACCTGGAGGGTTAAGAGACTTTTGGGTGTACATTAGCTGTGTTGAATGGTTTTCTTCTAATTTTTGGTTAAGATGACAGTGCTGAGGAAATTCAGTGGCCAGGGAGTTTTTGAACCTCTATTCTGGGCAACGAACAGTTCTAGGTACACTGAAGTTTATCAAGGCATCGGAGGGCCCTTTTCCTTGGGAAGAATGAGGGCCTCAGAGACTCTCACATCTGCAATTTAAGAATGACAGTCACAGCTAACATTCATCACACACGTACTATATGCCAGGCCCATTGTCAAGGGCTTTACACACATTATCTCATTTAATCCACGTGTGTGAGATGGATACCAATAAGAAATATCAGATGAGGTTCAGAGAGGTAACCCATGTGCTCCAGGTTACACAAATGTTAGTTTCTGGAATTTGGATTTGAACCCAGGCAGTATGACTGTTAGGCCACCACTCTTTTGAGGCTCAATTTCTTCATAAAATGCAAATAATATCACTTAATTGATTCAACAAATGTTTATTGAGCAAATACTATGTGCAAAGCATTTTTGTGGTGACTATGACACAGGTTCCAGTCCTCCTGTAACTTATTTTTGAGCAGGACAAACCAAATAATTATATGATGCATCCACCTTGTAGGATTGCTGTTATGCATATAAAAGTGCCTAATATAATCCATGTTACATAATTAAATGTCCCCAAAAATATTCCCAAGAAACTTACAACCCAATGGGAAAGATAAAAAAGCGTGCACAAATATCTCAATATATATTGTGGCTAAAGCTTTAGAAGAGGTACACATAGATTGAGCTGTGAAATCCCAGTGAAAGAAGTCACTTCTGGCGGGTGGGCTATGAGAAGCCTTCAGGGCTGTGAGGTGGCATCATGGCTTGGCTGTGGGTTGAAAGGGCTGGGTTTTTGGTGACACTGCACCCAAAAATAGCAGGTACAAAGATACAGAGAAGATAAAGTTTAGCCATATTTGGGAACCAAAGGGTGATTCAGTTTAGTAGGTCTAAGGGTGTAATGGGAGAGATAAGCTGAAAAAGATAGGAAGGAACCAAATTATGGAAACAAGAGTTTTGACTGAATTTTGGACAGGGGATAGGAAATTCGGGAGAGGAAAGCACAGGGCAGGGGTGTGCAAGCTGACGCTTTAGTAGGAAGTTATGGGTAACACATGAATCCTTGGCACCTGGGCAATCCTTGGCCGCTGGGAGACTGGAGATGGTTGTAAGGGCAGAGAGGGTAAGAATGTCAAAGTTCGCCTATGTTTCCTATGCCCAGAGAAGGAAGACATATTTCTCCTTCTCATTCTCTTGCTTTGAGGACACCAACCTCATGTTTATATCTGTGGTTCGATAGCTGGCTTTGGCTTATTATGAGCTTAACAAGCTTTCATGGATAGCCAGGTAACCTAACCACTTCTCAGAACTTTATGGAAAAATATATTCTAAATAGCCAACTTTATGCTTCAACTTTTGAAATGTGATTGGTTTGTAAATGAAAGATTGTATTTACTATACTTCAGATCTGTTAACAAGACTTAATAGGTTTTTGAAGCTGGCCCATTAAACTTAACACTATGTATTACTTTATTTCATTAGGAAAATGCATTCCAAGGTCCAAACAACTAGAAATGGGACACAGTCTATACTTGAACTGGGGGCTGCCGGCATAGAATTTTTTTAACAGACAACTGTTGGCAAAATACCCATTTCCTTTAGATGGTTTTCCAAATTTGCCCCATTATATGGGTTACCTGAGGATCTTGTTAAAAATACAGATTTCTAGGAAGACTTCTTTTTTTTTTAAGGTAAGACACTACTTTGGTTTTCAAATGAATTTGAACAGTGAAGGGGAAGGATGGAGGAAGGATTTGACTGGCGAGTATAAGTTGAGGCTGTTAGTTGAGTGGTGAGGCGGGCCTCCCAATATGATTGGGGATAACTAACAGGAAAATTTTACTGGCAAGGCTTAGGACCAGCAAGTAACTGACAACATTTCAACCCAACTGGCTGGTAGGGTGAGGGATGGGGATATGGTCAGCAGCAAATGGCCTTGGCCTGATGTTTGCCTGCTGCCCTTTTGTGTCCCGGTGGCTTGCCAACATGGGGTGACATTTCCTGATGCTGGAGAATCCCTTGAAGTGCGACAGAACCAAAGTCCTGGCCCCACAATGGGTCAGGTAAGTCCTGGGATTGAATGGTTGATTGTAGTTGAACTGCTGGTGACCCCTGACCTGTATTGATACAGCCATAGAACTGATCACATACTCATTAGCCTTTAGACCAAAGGAGGTCCATTCTTCATGATTCAGATAATTGGATACCTCTTGTAAGAGTTTAATATGACTGGTATAGATACTATTCAAAGAAATACATGGCCAAGAATGATATTTTAGAACAGAATCTTGTACAATTAGGAAAAAACTTGAGTTGAGGTCAAAACTGACACAATTTAAAAATGACTTCTGAATTTCTATGTACATCTCAATTCCTAACTGGAAGAATGCATATACATAAGGATATGAAATTTTTAAAAGATATTGGTAATTCATTGTAGCTCTTGGAGTGGTTACCACTAGAAGCCTGTATTCTTGATTCTATTTTTATATATTTATTCAGTTTTAGAGCAATATGAATGAGTGAAATAATGTTATGTCTTTAATTAGGATTCTGTTGTTATTTTTCAATTAATCTGTGTCAGTAGCTTTAGCATTTGTATTAAATCATTTTCTTCATGAAAGCTTTTAATGAAGAAACAAATTGATTGTATTTATATATTGGATTCTTGCCACTACAATGTGTATTCGGTCGTGTCTTTTGAAGTATAGTTTTGCTAGTCATATTGTGGTTATTCTTTGAAACCAGTCTTGGGGAGGGGAGATTCTTCATTTGGATGAAGGTTTGAATTTAACAAGGATTTCTTATTTTTCAGCTTTCTCTTCCTTTTCTTCTCCTCCTTTAATTCTCTTTCTGTTTTACTCTCTTATCCTTGTGTGAGTAATTAAGAGGAAAATGAAAGTCCCTTTCCCTATTTTCTTGGGATAAAATCCACACCCCCTGGCATTACCTGGAGAGCCTTGCCTGCTGCCTACGTCTCCAGCCTTGTCTCTGACCCCTCTCTGAAATGCACTCTGCACTCCACTCATGCTAAACTCAGACAGCCCTTCTGTTTCTCAAGCCCATTCACTTTCTTAGCAAGCATTTATTGAGCACAAGCTCTATGTCACTGTCCCTTGTGGGCCCAGTGACATCGAGAGACAAGAGGACTGTGGTGCAGTGTTACAGGTGCGGCTGAGAGGTGTGCACAGAGCTGCCGTGGAAGCACCTTACACAGGTGACAGAGCTAGCCTCAAAGTTTCACTGGGAGAAGAAGGGGGGCAATGAAGGAACTGCTGGCAGAGAGAGCAGAGACATGAGAGAGCAGCAGTGTGAACAGAGCAGGGGAGGGAGACCTGAAGGCTGGGGCTGGAGTAAGCCTCTGCAGGGTTTTAAGCAGGGCAATGACAAGACTGGGTTTGCACTTCAGGTCATTAGCATAACGATGGTGCTAATAATGTAACATTTACTGAAGGCCTGCCAGGTGCCAGGCCTAGTGCTCAGTTCTTCATGTGCATTATCTCAGTTAATCCTCCCAAAAAACATGTGAGCCAGGTATAGTTGTTATTTCTATTTGAAAGGTGAAACCGAGGGAGGGGGGAAAGAGGATGGGCAAAATGGGGGAAGGGGAGTGGGAGATAGAGGCTCCATTTATGGAATGAATAAGTCATAGGAATAAAAGGCACAACACGAGGAATATAGTCAATGATATTGTAACGGCACTGTATGGTGACAGGTGGTAGCTCTACTCATGGTGAGCACAGCATAAGGTATAGACTTGTAGAATCACTATGTTATTCACCTGAAACTAATGTAACATGGTGTGTCAACTATACTTCGATTAAAAAAAAAAAGATGAGACTGAGGCGGCCCCCAAAGTCTGCCGCCTAGAAGATGGAAGAGCTGGGACTCCAACCCAGACCTGTCTGCAAAGCCTTTGCTCACCACTGCCCTTCCTTCTCCATCAACACTGAGGAGAATGAGTCAGAGAAGAACAGGTGGCAGGTGGACGTGGTGACATCAATCTGGGTCAGGCATTTTGAAGGCTTGAATGAATTCAGTGCCTGTAGGTATGGAGAAGAGGTAAATTTAAAAGATTTCAAGGGAGTAGAATGTCCAGGTCTTGGTGATTGATGGGATATACACAGTAATAGAGAGAGAGAGATGAAGGGGTGGTCCCTAAGTTTCAACTGGGTGGATGAAGATGTCAACCACTGAAACAGGGAGCGTGAGATAGGAGAGGTTGGGACTGGTGGGACAGAGGGTAGTCCTGGAAGAGAAGAGCAGAATAATGCTATCTCCTGTTTTTATTGATTGTTAAAAGTCTCTAATATGTACAAACACTATAGTCAAGTCTCGGGCTGTTGGTTTTTCTCCTACCCAGCCTTAGCACCAAGACATGCCCTCCAGTGTGCTCTTACTCTTCTGTCCTTTCATCTCCCAAGCCTGGAAGAATCCTAACCTCAGATCAATTCGACTGTCCATGTCTCTGCTCTTATATTTGGGCAGCCACTCAGTGCTGAGGGAAAATGACACAGTAGGACTGTCTCTACTGTAAGGCTTCATCTCTCACCTCAGTTGAACCCTTAATGACACCTGGCAGTGACCTTACATGACCCTACAAGCAACCTTTCTAACGTTCCTCTTTCCCTCCACCTCCCCAATCCTTAGCAGATTTATCATATCACCCTTGCATGACATTATCACCTACTTCACAAGATAAAATAGAAGCTTTCAGGTTGGAACCCACTCAGAATCTTGCCCTATCGCTTCCTGAAACACGTCTGTTTTGGGCCTCTGCCTCCTGCTCTGATGGGCCCGGCCCTTCTGCATCCTGGGCCTGGCCTCTCTGTGACCCTCCCCTCCCCTGCCAGGCATCTTCCTTTATCTGATCCTAGATCCTCCCTCAGCAACCCTTATCTGCAGGCAGTAAGACAGCTTCTGGCATTAGCCAGAACTGAGTTCTTCTGGCCCCGGTTTTTACCTTATGTGTGCCAATCCTATCACTTCAGCACAATTTGACTATTCCAGCCCAACCAGCCCACAGTTGGGGCTTTCCATACTCTCAGTCCCTAACAGAGTATCTGGCAAATAGTGGATATTTATTAATGTTTGAGAGAACAAATGCAGTCTTCATAACTTGAGATATAGGTGGTATGTTGGCATGTTAATGTTGAAAAATCCACTCTGCCTACAGGAGCTCTAAGAACTAATCCAGCCTAAATATTTTTTGTGTAACATTTGTTCTCAGGTGAATAATGTGATCATGGGAACATTATTGTGACATGGGAATAATGTGACATGGGAACAAGGGAAATACCAAAGGAATTTTCAAGTGAATATCATGGTTTCGAACCTACCTACACAAGATAAACTGTGGTAGCTTCACAATATGGACTTCTAAACTTCTAGGAGGCAATCACATAACCTCTCCACACTTCATTTTCCCATCTGGAAAGTAATGGGCTGGATTAAATGACCTTCAATGAACTTCCAGCTGTAAAATTAAATGAGGATAGGGTCCACAGTCACAGTGTCATGCAGATATCAGTTATTCACTAATCAGATAACTAGGAGTCTTGGTGATCCAAGAGTAGCTATTAACATGCAAAGCAAAAAATTTTTAGCAAGCAAAAAATAAAACAAAATTAGGTTCCAAGCATCAGCAGAGACAAAAGTGACAGGACAAGAGCCAAAGATACTACAGTTTAAAAGATGGTAATCAGCTAGAGTTCTTTGTATGTGAGTGCTGCCTTTTCTCTCCCATACACAAGTTTGTAACCAAAAGATATCTCTAATTTTCCTCTTGAGGCTCTGTTCCCAGCCCATGTCCAAGTGTGTTATCAAATCTCTTGTCTCTCTTCTTGGTCTCTAGTAAACTGCCTCTCCGGTTTTCTCCCTCTCATCCAGGCTGCATATTTCTGCTGGTTTGATCACAGTGGACATCATTTCCTATCCTTAAAACAAGCAAACCAACCAACCAATCCTTCTGTTGTTCTCCTTTATCTACAGAAAGAAAAAAAAAATCTCAATTCTGACTTGACATTTAGGGTCTTTTATTTTGTCACAACATACCTGGGTGGAATTTTTCTTTGATAGTTCATTGAGTTCTAATTGGTTTCCTATTACATGCAAGGAGTATGGGGATTATATAGGCATACAACCACAATTTGCAGTCTTGATACTAGAATATAGGGGAAGGTATATATGAATGCAAGTTTTCAGGATTGTGGTGAAAGGCCATAATCATTGACTAATTGAGAAAAGCACCCAGATTTCTTGCTGTTGGTATCCAGGGTGGATATTGGATTGAGTATAGCAGGGATTTTATGTAGTGAAAGTGTTATGGAAAACTCCAGTGATGAGTAAGTTCTTTTTTTATTTCTTTTTTATTGTCTGAGAACAGACTTCTAAAAACATCAATACTGTCACCGTTAGATAACATTGCTTGTTTATTATTTAATAAAAGTTTAATTGTGACCATTTCATAAGTAGGAGAACATTGTGTTGTCCTCCAGGGTGGGTTCCTAAAACTTGTGGGTATAGACTCAAGACCACAGAAATATTACACCCAAAAAAAAGAACCCAAGAACTTCTTATGGCAGGTCCTTCTATTACCTGAGTTATATGCTTATCTGTTGTTACCATAGAATTTGTTATTTACTATCTTAGATTGATGTCTGTTCATGTATAAATATCTCATTGTTTAGATTGTAAGCTTCTTTTTTTTTTTTTTTTTTTTTTTTTTTTTTTTTTTTTTTTTTTTTTTTTTTAAATTTTTTTTTNGAAATGTGTTTGGGGGCACATGGCTGGCTTAGTGGGTAGAGAATGTGACTCTTGATCTCGGGGTTGTGAGTTCATACCCCACGTTGGGCAAGGAGCCTACCTTTTATTTTTTTTTTTTTTAAAGATTTTATTTATTCATTTGACACAGAGAGAGAGATCACAAGTAGGCAGAGAGGCAGGCAGAGAGAGAGGAGAGAGGAGGAAGCAGGCTCCCTGCTGAGCAGAGAGCCCGATGCGGGCCTCGATCCCAGGACCCTGAGATCATGACCTGAGCCGAAGGCAGGGGCTTCAACCCACTGAGCCACCCAGGCGCCCGATTGTAAGCTTCTTGTAGGCAGATACTAGGTCCTTTTGATGGATTAAAGGTACTGGGGCTAGAGGGGGCACCAGCTCCCCTCCAGGGGCCTTCCCATTCCTGCCTGACTTTCTGAGGCTGGTACCCTGACCCCTGGGTCCCAGCCTCTGATGCCTCCACCAGGGACTTCCACCAGATGGTGCTCTTTTCCCATTTCTGTTCCTGGGTGTCACTGGCCATATGACCTTTTGCCACTCACCCATTCTTTCTGCAATGGAGCATTGCTACTAGAAAGAAGATTTGAAATCAAGTGAATCTTACAAAGTAAGAAAAGAAGTTAGAGGAAATATCTACAGTGTACAGACTATTAGCACTGTTCATAAAAGCTATATCCTTGGGCATGTATCAGTCTATACTATGTGGCTCACTGATCAAGGTCAATTACAAGGGGTTTTCCTAGTGTTATCAACTTGCTGTTGAAAGCCCTGCTCAATGAGATTTCCATTTGAATTCCATTTTTTTTAAGATTTTATTTATTTATTTGACAGAGAGAGACACAGTGAGAAAGGAAACACAAGCAGAGGGAGTGGGAGAGGGAGAAGTGGGCTTCCGACCTAGCAGGAAGCCCGTTTTGGGGCTTGATCCCAGGGTCCTGGGATCATGACCTGAACCGAAGGCAGCTTAATGACTAAGCCACCCAGGCGGCCCACGAATTCCACTTTTAATATCGGTATAACACTTCATTCTTTGCAGTCTGTTTTGAGATAGTCTTTACCAAGAGAACAGAGATGGTCAAGAGGGAAGTAGAAGTATCTTTGGGCATTGAGTAGTGCAGATAGCCTATCCGTTTAGAAGGCACCACTGTTCAGGTACAAAAACCAAAGTTCAAATTTATATCCTTGCATCATCAAGAAGAGATTTGATTTTGTTTAGCAGATGGTTTAACGAGGCAGAGAATGTATGATGTGTTTTAAATTTCCATAAGTCACAGGTAAAATAACATGTTTAATACTTCAGTTGCAAAAAAATTCATTTAGATATTCTAGATTTATAACGTTACAGATGTTGGCCTTTGTGGGTAGCTAGTTTTATAATGCCATTACAACCTTATTCATCTAAACCAGAGGGTCTTATCACTTTGGAGGGAAAGAATTATTGGCATTTTTGGGAATCTAATGAGGTTTATGGATTCTTCTTCAAGGGAAAAGAAAACATGGATTGTTTCACCCACAGTTTTCAGGAGTTCATGAGTCTTCTAAAGTTCAACTGTGAACTCTAAGTTAAAGATGTCTGATCTCATGACTCTCTAATACTAAGCTGTCTAACAATAATAGATTTGTTTTCTATATTGCAGTTAATAGAAAAGCAGTTAATGTGGGGTTTAAGAGCTTGAGCTCTGGGACCAGGGAGACCTGGATACAAATCTGGGTTCTGTCATTTAATAGCTATGTGGTTGTGATCAAATTGGTTGATCTTCCTGAGTTTCAGTTTCCTAATCTGTAAAATGGGAATAATAATAGTACTGACCTCATAGGGTTGTGATGAAGATTAAATAAAATAATACATATAAAACATATCCATAGCATAATGCCTAGCATAAGTTAAGTGCTGAATGTGTTAATTTTTTATTACAATCAGGAAATGGAACTGTTTTTCCTTCCTAGATATTTGCAATAATATGGGGTAGTTGTCTGTTTTACCTCCTTCACCAGGATCTAATTAGCTGGCTGAGTGGTGAAAGCTCTGAGTACTTTAATCTCAATAACCATGTTCATTGGTGAGTTTCATGGTCAAGAGTTTGAGACCCAGACTGCGCCCCCCCATCTAATGATTAAGAGTTAATCGCTTTATTTTTAGTAGGAATCTAGTGTTCTGTGATTCTTGAGTGACAAACTAGAGCAGTTTGTTTGCAGTTTGAAAGAAGCTGAAATATATCTGTAGACAGACTATATGCATGTACTTTAGTCACCGTTTCATCCAAGGCACCAGAGCAAAGGGCTTGTCATATAGAAGACATTCAATAAGTACGTGTTGACGAAGTGACTAAACTCTGTTAGAAGAGTAAAAAGTCTTTAGAGAAAAAAAATCATTTTTTCTGAGTGGTTTTTTTTTAAAGATTTTATTTATTTATTTGACAGAGAGAGTGAGATTACAAGTAGGCAGAGAGGCAGGCAGAGAGAGAGGAGGAAGCAGGCTCCCTGCCGAGCAGAGAGGCTGATGCAGGCCTCGATCCCAGGACCCTGAGATCATGACCTGAGCTGAAAGCAGAGGCTTTAACCCACTGAGCCACCCAGGTGCCCCTTTATGAGTGTTTTTAAGTTAGATTATATTTTCAAGACTTTCCTCCTTAATTTGTTATTAGAGTGCCTACTCTGGAACTAGTTGCTAGGATTGGAAACTTGTCTGCCTTATTACTAGCTGTGTGGATCATGCGTAAGTCATCTCACCTCTCAATACCTTGGTTTCCTTATTTATAAAATGGACATAGTAATAGGGCTATAGTGTGGAGGAATGTGTTAATATAAGAGAAGTGTTGAGAACAGTGCCCACAATATATTTGAGACATCTTTTTAAAAAATATTTTTTAAAGATTATTTATCAGAGAGAAAGCACAAGCAGACAAAGTGGCAGGCAGAGATAGAGGGAGAAGCAGGCTCCCTGCTGAGCAAGGAGACCAATGCAGGACTCGATCCCAGGACCCTGGGAACATGATCTGAGCCGAAGGCAGCCGCTTAACCAACTGAGCCACCCAGGTGCCCCTATATTTGAGAAATCTTAACATTGCTATAATTTTTCATAGCTATTACTGCTCCTATAGTAGCCTCAAGGTCCCCTCACTATGGTGAATCCCATTTATTTGTTGTTACCTTTCCCTAAAGTTCACTGAAAACCTCTCTAAATTTAGAAACACAAATAGCAAACTTTGCCTCACATGTAACGCCAAATTTTCTAGGCTCTATTCTGCAGAGCCAACAAAATGTTAGGAAATTTTTTTCTTCCATTTTCATTTTTGGAGGATCAAGTAAAGATGGATTTATTTTGACTGAATGTGAAAACAATAATCATCAATATGGTTGCAGCAATTTCTGTCTGCTTATTCTGTACTCATCTTTTTCCGGCTCCAAATATCATTTACATGGACCTGATGATGTTGCATATGGATATTGCAGCAGAGTGATAGCTTCCTTTTCATATTGAAGCTGAAGCTTCAAAGGGAAGATTAAAGAAGTGTTTGTTATCTATCTGCACAGGCCTGATATGAAATTCTCAGAGGCCTTTACAATAAACACAACTTTGTGTGTGTGTGTATGTGTGTGTGTGTATGCCTTTTCTTCTATGTAATTATATTGTGGTGTTTGTATTTTGGTTTAAAATGTCTAGTTTCAGACTTGTTGGAGTCTCTGGCTAAAGGATAATTGTTTTCAGAGTGAAGGATAAGAATTAGAAGATGTGGGCAGGATTTGACTAAATGCCTCCTAAGGAGTGTAGAATTCTCTAGTGTGGAGTCATCTTTCCAGAGAATATGATGAAACCCATCCATAGGATATGTTTAATGAGACAAGATCAGGACTTTCAATGTGTTGTGCCCAGCGGAGACTAACCCATGGTGCCCTCCAGTGAGGAATGAGATTGCTCACCTTTTGGTCTTGCCTTTTAGAAGTGTCCTCTCTCTCTCTCTCTCTCTCTCTCTCTCTCTCTCTCTCTCTCTCTCTCTCTGTGTGTGTGTGTATATACAAACTTTCTTTAGGATTGTTGCACAATTAAGACTTAACGTAACATGGTAGGGTAGCAGGGTTGTTTTATACCTTCTGAAAGTGATGGGAACTAACATTCCAATTCATGTCATTCCACATCAAGTTCTACATCTGATTTTTACTGACAGAAATGTTTAATTACTGTATCATCAAGATTAAGGCAGAATCCGTTATTCATCAACTTGGTACTCCTACTGCTTTATTTAGTACTGTTAAGTTGAATTCTTTCTCTGTAATCAGCCTTCTTATGCTACGGCTACCATTGACAGACCAATACTCTTAGTGTATGTGAACCTATAAGATCTTCTTAACTAAAAAGAGAAAGCAGGAAACCAGCGTCACTTTACAGTAGGTAGAGAAGGGGGCTGAAAATAAGCATGTGCATTGGAGCAGGGATTGTGGGGAAGAGAGCACAAAAGCAGAGACTGAGATCATCAATAACATGTTTCACCTATTTAATAATTTGCCAAGAGTTGGCCTCTTAACTGCCACAAGCATGGCTCCATCTTTTTTCCTGGGTCAATAAATGAGAATAACGTTAGCGAAGTTCCTGCTATTGCCATCGTATACATTTTGGAAGGAGAAGTACACTGACACCCCCCCACACACACACACACATACACACTTTGCACCAGTCTCACATTCTAATTTCTATTTATACTGAATTGGAGGTTGACTAATGATTGGAATCAAGGGCTAGAGCAGGGCCTCCAGAGAAGATGGGAAACAGCAAAAACATGGAAAATTGCTTGCCCCTTTGATAATTTGCTTGATTTACTGTGTTTTATAGAGAAGAGTTTGATGGAAAAACTCCTCACACTGGCCAGGTAGGGTGGGAAGCTGCACCATCTTCTAGGGGGAGATGGACCCGTCGTAGTAATATATACAACTTGTTTTAAGTTACGGCCACTGTCAATCTCCATACACCTTCCTGTTGACATGGACACCCTCCTTCCCAGCTGCTGCAGCTTTACCTTTCCCACCCCTTCCTCCTTTTATTCCCTGTCCCCCTTTCCACTGCAGATGTCATAACTGTCCTAAACTTTCCATGCCTTGTCATCCAAGTATCTCACATTTCCCTTCACTTGATTGACAGCCCAGAACTCTTCTGGGAAAAGAAAGGAATAAGAAAAGTCAACCAGGAGGCTTCACCATCTTCTCTTCCTTATCTCTGATCATGTCCCACAAATGCATCTCTGAATTATGGCAACATACACCCCCTTATCTCCTACTTCTCTATTTCCTGAACTTTAGTCTTATAAAGAAATAACCTAGATATCTGCTGGAATGATATTTGTCTCTAAAGTAGCCTCACCTTATTTCAGTCATGTGTGTGTTAAAAGATACACCTCATTATTACCTAAGTATTGCCTTTTTCTTAATCTTTTATTTTGGGTTATGGATTCTTTTAATAATTTGTTT
Organism: Ailurus styani; assembly: GCA_002007465.1. Taxonomy (NCBI): domain Eukaryota; kingdom Metazoa; phylum Chordata; class Mammalia; order Carnivora; family Ailuridae; genus Ailurus; species Ailurus styani. The sequence goes on from LNAC01000091.1 coordinate 3,773,015, forward strand.
AAAAACTCTGAACTCTCTCCCAAGGGAAAAAAGTGTTCAAATGAGCATATATACTCCTGAGAGGTCAAGATGAGGATAGGAAAATATTCATTCTACTTAGTGGCATGGAATTATGTCCCTAGCAGGAATTAATATGTGGTTACTATAAGCAAGATTAGAGTAGGTTGAGGAGTGAGTGAGAGGTGGGAGTGGGAGAAAACAGAAACTACAGACACTTTTTGAAAATTTCACTGCGATGTGAAGGGAAAGAGGACAGCAGATGGAGGGATATGAAGAAGGTGAGGGAGGCTTTGCTTTATTTTTATGTGAGCATAAATACTGATGGAAAGGGCCAAGTTGAGAGGAAGAGGTTGAATATATACAAGAGAAAATCGATATAGAATAATATAAGTTTCCTGTGAAGGCGGGAGGAAATGGAATCCAACGTACAATAGTCTTTTGTGGGTAGCCACCATATAGAACTTTGTTTCTATGGGGGAAATGCAGTTTAGATGCCAGATAAGTGACTTACAAATGATCCTTTCTGCCACTGCCATTTCATTAGTTTGAAGACTTGAGGGGTTGTTGGTTTTGCCAATAATATCCCAAAATAAAAGAGGAGATGGAATGATACAGTAGACTGCAAGAGCCCCAGTCTTGGTGCAGACACTAAAATGCTAGGTGACCTTGAGTCAGTTGTTCATGCTTCGCATGTAAAATTAAGAATTTAGTCCTAGAAGTATTTTAGGATGTGTTGGGGGTTGATGCTTTGGTTGTTATAACAACTGGAGGTGTCACTGGTATTAGGTGCTGAGGACCAGTGATGCTGATTGTACAGGACAGATTGTCACAACAAAGAATTGTTGCATTCCAAGCCTGTAGAGCTCCTGATGAGAAACTCTGGACCATGGCTAGGTAACCTCTTAGGACCCTTCCAGCAACATGGTCAAAACTGTCTAAAGAGTTGCAGTGAGTTAAATGCCACTGAGAATCTTTCATATCTCAAGGACTACCTTTTCATTTTTCTCAAAGTGGGTAATGGCTTGGCTGGTTATTGACTGTTTAGCAAGCTTTTTGGACTAGGTGCTGTCTCTACCATATGCCAACCAAGATTGAGATACAAGTTTGTCTTATCGCTACTCTTTTCCTTGTATTTCAGGTACTATTGGGATATTCAGCCCCAAGGTGAGTGCTTTTTGGCCATTTATGGTTTTACATTAAACATGTGTGGATGGTATTGTTTATTTCTGCATCTTCTAAATAAGATTCTACACAGAGTGGCATTAGGCATTTCTAAGGAAAGTTAGTGTAGTCTTTAATTAACCTTCACCCTGCTGGGCTCCCCTGCCCTGCTTTTTAGCAACAAGAGGCTCGGATGCATCTGCCTTCTGAGTGGATTGGTGCTAGATTATTTTACAGAGCCAAAGCTATAATATGCTTTTACTCCTTGAGCTTTGTCAGATGCCAACAGGATCCACTAACATTCAAATAAAATGGTGGCCGAGTCCATAATAAAAACCTTGGGAAGGTTCCAACTCAGCTAATCCTTCATTTGCTCCAGAAATAAATTCCGGTATGTTACCTCCTTGGTCAGTGTGCTCTTCCACACAGCCTGCCTGTCTGGCAGCAGAGAAATGTCAGAAATGGAGTAGTGTTGAAATTCCCACTAGAACAGTGTTATCACATTTTAATATGAGCCTCACTGAAGTCTCAGAGCTTCTAATTGCTTTCAAACCATTGTTTTCCTGCTTTTGCTTGATGAACCCAGCATCTGGCATGATTCTAAAAACTACAACAGACAGCTGTGTGCAAAATTAAAAAAAAAAAGGACAGGATTAGAACATATTCTTAAAAGGTTCAAAATTGGAATTTTTTTTCCAAATTCAGTTTGAAGGGATGTCTTTAAAGTATATGTATTCTTTCTTCTCAGTACTCTGGTTGAGAATGTCAGAAACACCATCATCCTGAATACTAACTCTTAACCTATTATAAATGGGGGGTTTTATTTTCTTGAATCAGAGAGAGTTTTAGATCAAGCTTATAAATAGCTTTATGAATTATTTTGCTCTAAAACTTTTTAAAATGGATTGTAAACTTTCCAGTTTTTCTAAATTCTTAATATTGTCAATGTATCTATTCTCAGTGTAATACCTTAGAGAAATTCAAATTGTGAGGGATGATACTAGTTTCATGAAAATTTTAATTTTCCTAGGTCATACTTTAGTGTATTTCAAGTCTATTTAAGGTTTTCTTTAAAATCAAACTTTAAGGGTACCTGAGTGGCTCAGTCGGTTGAGCGTCTGTCTGCCTTTGGCTTGGGCTGTGGTCCCAGGGTCCTGGGATCAGGCCCCATGTCAGGCTCCCTGCTCGGTGGGGGGCCTGCTTCTCCCTCTGCCTCTGCCTGCTACTCCCCCTGCTTGTGTACTGCCTCTCTCTCTCTCTGTCAAATAAATAAATAAAATCTTTAATAAATAAATAAATAAAATCAAACTTTAAGAAATAAAAATCTTACATGTTTAAAGCTTTTTGACCCTTTTAAGTTGGTCATAGTATTTATAATATTTTAAATAATGTGATGTGGTGTTACTGTATATTTCGCTGTCCTAAAGCACTTATGGCTAAAAACACAGACTGAGAATAGAGAATTATATGTAACAATGTAACAGTTTGCTTTGCAAAGTGTGAAATATGCTATTGAGGCAATGGCCCTGTATAGTTCAGGGTTTAACAGATGTTAACCAAAATCCACAGGGGCAGAACATGAATGTGAACTGGCAGAAAGGAATGGAACCGTGAGGGTAGAATTAATTACCTAAAGGAGAAATAAAGAACTAGTGTCAGAGCTATGGTAGTAATGTGTTGAAAAGAGAAGAGAATTTTGGAGTAGAACACAAGAGACGATATGGGGCTACAAAGACAAAGGGCAAATCTTACCAGATTCTTGTAATAGTGGCATCACAGTCGTCCTCAGGTTGACGGCCACTTCCACACAGACTTTCTCTCTTAGAGAGAGGAAAAGGTAGAGCAACCAAGGGGACAATTGAAGAGTTTACTTAGAACAGAAAACTGTATTTGCTTCTCAACAATGATTGGATATATGTAGCAAATTCTTTGCTCATTTAGAAGTAAATGTACAGAAAGATCAATTTGGAAAATCCATACTTGTGTCTTGGTCCCAGCCTTGCTCCTCCCCCTAAAATATTTTTTGGGGGGAAGGGAGGTTATCTTTTACCTTGCTCTTTTGATTGGATCTTAGCTGATTGCTAAGTGCTTCAGAAACTAGCAGGGTGTGTGGGGGCACTAAGAGTTCTCTGTAAGGTACTACATGACAGTTTAGGAATATGAAAAGTACAGGGATATGTAAATAAGAGAACAGCTGGCAGCAGAATTTAAAAAGCCCTAGAAGACTAGATAGTATTGTGAAGGGAGTGAGAAAGGACAGAAATGATGATCTCAGATTTCTTTATCATTTTTACCTATGGCAGGATCCTTGTGCAGGAAGATGATGGGATGAATTTTATTAACTCCAGACGTTTGCCTAAATACACACTTGTGTTCTTCAGTATATTTGGACTAAACTAGAGTCTGGTGCCTAGAAGGAAAATAGTTATTTTTTTAAAGATTTTTTAAAAATTTATTTGAGAGAGGGAGAGAAAGAGAGGATGAGCAGGGGGTTGGGGAGCAGAGGGAGAGGGAGAAGCAGATGCCCCACTCAGCAGGGAGCCCACTTCAGGAGCTCGATCCCAGAGCCCCAGAATCATGACCTGAGCCAAAGGCAGATGCTTAACCGATTGAACCACTCAGGTGCCCCAGGAAAATAGTTCTTAATTATAAAAGATTCCTTCTTTATAAATTTAAACATCTGGTTGTGGAAAAATCTGTGATGAGTTGGTACATGTGCTTTGAAGGTTACCCTGTAAAGAAAGATGCTTGGGAGAATGGACTACCTAGGCATAGAGAAGACTGCAAATAAAATTTTTCTTATCCATCATTCCATTCTATCCAAGGTTTAATATGGTGGAGGAGTGATGACTGAATAGTGTCAGGGAGAGACTTGTCTCTGTTCTGGAGAAGAAACTTGGTATGGTAGAAAGAGCATGGACAGGGGTGCCTGGATGGCTCAGTCGTTAAGTGTCTGCCTTTGGCTCAAGTCATGATTCCAGGGTCCTGGGATCGAGCCCCGCATCCAGCTCCCTGCTCGGCAGGAATCCTGCTTTTCCCTCTCCCCCTGCTTGTGTTCCTGCTCTCGCTGTCTCTCTCTCTCTCAAAAAAATAAACAAACTCTTTAAAAAAGGAAGGAAGGAAGGAAGGAAGGAAGGAAGGAAGGAAGGAAGGAAGGAAGAGCATGGACATTGAGGCTTGAGAGACCTAGTTCAAATTCCGCCTACACCATTTAGCTAAAGGTCATGTGACATTAGCAAATCTTTTAATTGCTCTGAAACTCAGCTTCCTCATCTATAAATGGGGGATCTGCCAGACACTGTGCTAAGTCCTTTACATGCACTATCTTACTTAAGTCTCAGAATAGCCCTATGAGTAGGTACTAATAAACCCACAGACATGGGCATGGAGGCACAGAGAGGTTGAGAATCGTTCAAGGTCCTGCCCCTCAAGGGAGCTAATTTGGTCAGGCTGACTCCATAGCATTCGCTTTTTAAAAAGTAATCACTTTTTTGAGATATAACTCATATAACATTAAATTCACCCTTTTAAAGTATATAAGTCAGTGGTTTTTTAGTATAGTCACTGAATTGTGCACTCATCACCACTCTCTAGTTTCAGAACATTTTTTTCACCCCAATAAAAAACTCCATGCTCATTCATAGTTCTAAAGCCCATGCTCTCTGTCGCTGTGTTTTACTGTCTTGTTGCAATGCTGTTATGAGGACTAGTGGTAACATGTGTTAAGTCCTAGCACGGAACCTGGACAGTAAGAAAATGTAGATCGTATTTACGACAATGTTAATGGCAATTCTTTCCCTCACATTTCCACCCAAATTTTCTTATTGGTCTACTGTCACCTTCCTAAAAGATGTTCATTGATAAAGAATGAAACATGGGGAAAATAAAACATAATCCAAATAATTTATTACTTTAATATGGAAGGAACATAAATGAAAGAGCTCTTTTAATGAGCTCAAATATGATTGGAGAAAGTGGGAAAGGCTTTTTATTTTTATTTTTTAATAAGACATAGATTCGGGCGCCTGGGTGGCTCAGTGGGTTAAAGCCGCTGCCTTCGGCTCAGGTCATGATCCCAGGGTCCTGGGATCGAGGCCCACATCAGGCTCTCTGCTCGGCGGGGAGCCTGCTTCCTCCTCTCTCCTCTCTCTCTGCCTGCCTCTCTGCCTACTTGTAATCTCTCTCTCTCTGTGTCAAATGAATAAATAAAATCTTTAAAAAAAAAAAAAAGACATAGATTCCTTTGATAATTCAAGTCCTGTTTGTTTTAAGAACTTTTTTCTACTTAATGTTTCACTTACAATTACAAAGAAAATTCACTGGAATCTTTATCATGGAGCTTTTGCCATTTCATTAATCAGATACCCAAAACATTATACTGATTGGATGTTAAACACACATTAGTTTTACCTTTTAGATACGGTGACAGTATAACTTTATGGTATTGAGCAAACTGATTTACTTCATTATGTTTAGTTTCCCTTTTTATAAAATGAGTTAATTATCAACAGAGTTTAATCAAATTTGAATTACAAGGTATAATGTTTATAATTAAAAATTTATTGCTAGAAAAACATCATCATGAATATTAGAAAAATTGCCCACCATGGGCCCAGAATCTGAAGCAAATTATACAATATTTAAATAAAAAATTTAATAAAGACCTTATGTATATAAATACGTATAACAAAATCACATATTTTTGTCCAAAGGTCACTCACATTACATTTGTGATAGTGTTAAATATAAACCAGTAAAATTTCTTGCCATTTTTTTGAGTGTTTTCCTGAGTGGTGTAGAGAGTTTCTGAGAAAATGATTCAGTATATTTTAACATGAAAATTTTCCACTGTGTGAATCTTAAAAATCTTATGAAATGGCAAGCCTATTTCCCTTGTCAAAGTAAATCAATGCCTAAAAATATAGCATGGCAAAAGCAAATAAAGCAAAGTGAGTAAAGAAATGTTATTATGAAACCTTATTAACCGTAGATTAAAAGAGATTTAAAAGGCATATCGACTAATGTGTGGACCTTATTTGAGTCAGATAAACTATAAAAACTATAACTATAAAAAGTTGTAGCTATGAGAGAATTAGAAATGTGAATATTGGACATTTTATGTTAAGAATCTACTGTTGATTACATCAAACTAAAAAACTTTTGCACAGCAAAGGAAACCGTCAACAAAAAGAAAAGGCAACCTACAGGTCACCTGGGTGGCTCAGTCAGTTAAGCATCTGCCTTCAACTCAGGTCAAGATCCCAGATTGAGTCCCGCATCCAGTTCCTTGCTCAGCAAGGAGCCTGCTTCTCCCTCTGCCTGCCGCTCTCCCTGCTTGTGCTCACTTGCTCTCTCTCTCTCTCTCTCTCTGACAAACGAATAAATAAAATTAAAAAAAAAAAGAAAGAAAAGGCAACCTCCTGAATAGGAGAAGATATTTGTAAATCATACATCTGGCAAGAGGTTAATTCCAAAGTATATAAAAATACAACTTAATATAAAAAAAAACCCAAAACAAAACCTAAACAGTCTGATTAGAAAGTGGGCAGAGGATTTAATAGACATTTTTCCAGAGAAGATACACAGATGACCAATACGCATGTGAAAAGATGATCAACTTCACTAATCATCAGGGAAATGCAAATCAAAGCCACAATGAGATACTACTTCACACCTGTCAGATTGGCTAGTATTAGAAAGACAAGAAAAAACAAGTGTTGGCAAGGACGTGCAGAAAAGAGAACCTTTGTACACTGTTGGTAGGAATGGAAATTGGTATAGTCACTGTAGGAAAAAATCTGGAGTTTCCTAAAAAATTAAAAATGAAACTACGATATGAGCCAGCAATTCTACTTCTGGGTATGTATCCAAAGAAAACAAAAACACCAATTCAAAGAGATACATGCTCCTCTATATTCATTGCAGCATTATTTACAATAGCCAAAGTATGGAAGTAAGCTAAGTGTCTATCAATGGATGAATGTTTAAAGATGATGAGGCTGGGGCGCCTGGGTGGCTCAGTCCATTAAGTGTCTGCCTTCCCAGGGTCCTGGGATCAAGCCCCGTGTGGAGCTCCCTGCTCCTCAAGGAGTCTGCTTCTCCCTCTCCCACTGTCCTCCACCTGGCTCCTTCACTCTCATGCTCTCTCCCTCTTTCTCTCAAATGAATAAATAAAATCTTAAAAAAAAAGATTATGAGGAATATTTATATAATAGAATATTACACAGCCATCAAAAAGAATGAAATCTTACCATTTGCAACAACATGGATGGATCTAGAAGGTTTTATGCTAAGTGAAGTAAGTCAGTCAGAGAAAAAAATACCATATAATTTTACTTACATGTCGAATCTAAAAAAACACAACAAATGAACAAACAAAACAAAGCAGAAACAGACTCATTGATACAGGAAACAAGCTGTTGGTTTCCAGAGTGGGTGAAATAAGTGAAGGGGATTAAGAGATACAAACTTCCAGTTATAAAATACATAATTGGTGGGGATGTCATGTACAGCATAGGGAATAGAGTCAATAATATTTTAATAGCTTTGTATGGTGATAGTTGCTAACTAGACTTATCTTGGGGTCCATTTCATAATACATATAAGTATTGAATCACAATGATGTACCCTTGAAATTAATAGAAGATTGTATATCAATTATACTTCAATTAAAAAAAGAATCTATTGTTAATTTTTAAGGTGTAACAATGGTATTATGCTTATGTATTTTTTTAAAAATTCCTTATCTTGGATAGACATGCACTGTGATATTTAAAGATAAAATAATAGATGTCTGACATCTGTTAGTCAAAATAATATTTTGGGTTTCAAAATGATAGATATTCAAAATAATATGGGAGAGAGAAAGAAATGGAGTAAGGGTTTATATGAGATAAGATGGATCATAAATTAATTCTTGTTGAAGATGGATGATGTGTACATGGGAGTTTATTACACTGTTTTGTCTACTTTTGTATGCATTTAAAATTCTTCATAATGCAAAGATAAAAGAAAAAGAAATCCAGTTTGAGATTAATAAAAAATGCGACATTATTCTTTTATTTCTATTGTGAGACCTAATACATTAATACATAAAATACTTTACGTATCTTAGGCACAAAATACATAGACTTGTTAGCTTTTACGAAAATTTCAAGTTTAATATTTTATGATGGAAAGAGCAGGAGCTTGGACATCAGACCTGAATTCGAGTCCCAGCTTCTCTACTTACAAACTATGTGAGCTATGGCAAGTGACATAATCTCTTCATCCATAAAATATTGCTAATAATACCTACTTCACAGATATTATGAGTTGTAAGGAATTATAATGAGATGATGAACTCATGAGGAGTGCTTGCCACCTGGTAGTCACTTATTAAAGTGGTAGCAAGTATTACTTTTATATTTCAAAGTAGGGCTATGTGAGTAAATCCATATGCAGAACTTAAGCTATATATATTTCACATGTCCTCCCATAAAATTCATCCATTCCAGATGAACCCTAGTATAAGGCCACATACATATTTGTGAGGTTTGCACTTAAAGGATGTGTGTGCAGAATTTTTATTGGTAGACACTTCAGAGGTTAGATTTATGAGCTTGTTGCTCTGTAATGTCTGAGACATGTTGAATCGAAGCATAGATGTCATTTAACTTCTCGTCTCTTACTATCACATACTTGGAGCATGTAGTTATGACAGCTACAAGAAGCAAACCATTAAAGCAGCAAAGAAACACCATCTTTGCACTAAAAAAGGAGAAAAGGGTTTCCCTTTGAAGTTAAGAGAAGTGTTTTTAAATTAATGGAGTGTACAGTGATTTTACTAAGTTTTATTTATGAAAATACTCTTTGCATTCATGCCAAAAGGTTTTAGCACAGTCGTAAGTAGGATTTATACAAAGAAACACAGCCCAAATTTATGATGTGTTTGCAACTATAAGAAAAAGTCTAAATTTACAATATTTGTAATTTATTGTTAAATATCTTTCTATCACTATTCCCGGAATGCTAATATTTTATAAACACAAGTGTTGGTTATGAACCTAGAATATCCTAACCTATACTACTTTTTATAAAAAAAAATCTTCCAGAATGTTTTCTATGTCTTTTGGGGATTTAATAGCGGGAAATGTACACAGGACAAATACTCCTGCCTCTGGGTTTAGCCCAACCTTTTAGCATCAACAATCTTGACAGCTGCTTTTGTGACTTGACTTCCTCTAGGCCTTTCCCCCTTTCCTTATTTGCTACATTTTATACAAATTAATCTGTGGAAAGTGGATATACACACAAGTTGTTTTGAAGTTTTGAAGTTAGTTACTGACTTTGATACCTTTTCAAATATTTTACTTCCTATACATCTACTGTTTGGGTTTGTTTTTTTTTTTAAGAGTGGACAAGCGTATGTTAAAATTAATACACTGTTTTATAATGATTGTCAAAAAGAATATTTTTTTAAATAAAATGATTCACTTTTTTCTTTTCAATGTTCAAATATTCTAAGATTTTTATGTTCTTTCTAAATGCCCTTTTCCAGCGTAGATGATATTGAAACAAAAGAAAAAGAACTGAATTTCATGTAGTTGAAGGAAGAAATCATTGGAATCAGATGCTACTGCTTTCTATATTCTCTACACAACACATTATGTACAAGTATTGTTTGGAATAGCAAAGACTCCAAAGAGCCTGAATGTCCAACATTAGGGGACTAGTTAAATAAACTATGTCACATTCATTTAATGGAATGCTACATATAGGTTAAAAGAACATAATACATATATATGTGTAACATGTGGAGCTCTCCAAGGCATATGGTTAAGTGAAAGGCAATCTAGACACATACTGTATAATTTGTTTCTGTGTGTGTATATACACTCACCTTGTACAGAATATTTTTTGGAAGGATACACATGAATCTATTAACAGTGGTAACCTCTGCTGAGGGGGATAACTATATGAGTGGAAGAGAGAGGTTTCATTATTTATATCCTTTGGTACTGTTTGAATTTTCACCATATGCATGTGTAATTTTTTTTTACTAAAAATTGGTTAAAGTGAAAAATGAAGTGAATCAGTATGTGCTGATACGGAGGAACCTCAAAGATAAATGAATAGGAGGAAAAGCAGAATACAGAGCTGAACAAATGCTACCATTTGTTTAAAAACAAAACAAAACAAAACTCCACCAATGCAGACATTGTTATATTTAGATAGAAAATTTATAGAACACCCAAAAAACCTCAATGGTTGCCTCTGGAGAGAAGAACCAAGAGAAGGGAAGGAAGATGAGATTTCATTACATACCTTCTTGAAGTGTTTGAAATTTTTGCTCTGGGCATGCTTAACCTTTTTTTTAATCTAATAAAGAAGTTTACTTTAGTTAATAATACTGTATTATATATTTGGGAATTGCCTAGAGTAGATCTTAGAAGTTCTCCTCATAGGAAAAAAAATGTGTAGCTACGTGAAGTGGTGGATTTTTTTTTTTTTTAAGATTTTATTTGTTTATTTGACAGAGAGCACAAGTAGGCAGAGCGGCAGGCAGAGGGAAAGGGAGAAGCAGGCTCTCTACCAAGCAGGGAGCCCGATGTGAGACTCGATCCCAGGACCCTGAGATCATGACCTGAGCCGAAGGTAGCCACTTAACTGACTGAGCCACCCAGGCGCCCCAAAGTGGTGGATTTTTTTTTTAAGATTTTATTTATTTATTTGACACAGAGGGAGAAATCACAAGTAGGCGGAGAGGCAGGCAGAGAGAGAGGAGGAAGCAGGCTCCCTGCTGAGCAGGGAGCCTCATGTGAGGCTGGATCCCAGGACCCTGAGATCATGACCCGACCAGAGGCTTTAACCCACTGAGCCATGCAGGTGCCCCAGGAGTGGTGGATTTTGACTAAACTTATTGTGGTGATCATTTCACAGTATATACAAATCCCTATGTTGTACCCCTAAAACTAATACAATATTATATGTCTTTGATATCTCAGTACAACTGGGGCAAAAAAGAAGCTTACCAAAAAATTACATTTAACACAGTAGTGAGTTCTTTTTCAGTAGAATCATGATTTGGTAGTTTCATATCTGTTCAAGGGTTTGGGTTTTTTTTTTCTCCTTTACTTATTTATTTATTTTTACACATGAAATCAGTGTTTGAGGACAGCATGTATAGGTGTATTGGGTTCAAGTTATCATTTGAAAGTGAATTTAAAAATAAATGATAAAGTAGTATCATGGAACACCCATGGTCACCAATAAAGAACACCTTTCTTACCCTGTCTCAGTCTTTTTTTCCATATGTGGTCATTAAAAGCTCGTAAAGTTCTTATTTTATATAAATAGCAAAGAAAATGACTGGTAAATAAGTGAGCGCTATAAGTTTCATTAATCTGGGAACTTCTGTTGAGAAAAAAAAAACGTATAAGCGATCTCTCTTAGAAAGTATTACCACTAGACCAGTACAGGAAACCAGGTAAGGAGTACAGTTTCCGAACAGAGAAGTTTGTCATAAGAATTAATCTACTTCAGGAATTCCGCTTCTAATGAATTTTCATGTTCCGGACACAAAATATTGAGAGAAATGTGTAATTTGGTTTTCTAAGTAAAACTTCTATGAGTAAGTAGGTTAAGTTTTTGGACTTGAAAACCTGTGAATTTGTTTTCTTTTTGGAAGTTAAATAATGTGTTCATTGAGCCAAATTATAAAGCATTAATTTTTCGCTATGCTTCCCATCAACACATACTTCTCTCAGAAAGTTGTTTAATCGTTATCATTTGCCAGGATGGCTGGAGTATCACTAATACAGGAAAGGAATGGCTTAGTTATGGACAAGGGTATGCAAAATAAAGCTTCTGGTTACTGCGAACTCTTGTGAGGCAGAGTGAAAGAGCGAGTCTTCGAACTTCCCCTTGTCATCTGACATGTATTTACACAAACTTGCCAGCCCACAACAGCTCTTGACCACAGTTCCTCTCCAGAAGGTATTTTCCTGGGGCTCCTGGGTGGCTCAGTGGGTTAAAGCCTCTGCTTTCGGCTCAGGTCATGATCTCAGCATCCTGGGATTGAGGCCCGCATCGGGCTCCCTGCTCAGCAGGGAGCCTGCTTCCTCCTCTCCCTGTCTCTCTGCCTGCCTCTCTGCCTACTTGTAATCTCTCTCTCTGTGTCAAATAAATAAATAAAATCTTTTTTTTTAAAAAAAGGTATTTTCCTAAACTTAAAATGCGGTACTACTATCCTCAAAATTTGTGCACTTTCCTCATGTTAGTGACACCCTAATAAATGAGGAAAAATAAATTTTAGAAATAAGGAAATGCTCTTCCATATGAAACTTCTGTCCCAAAAGGGGCCATACATTTAATGGAATTGTTGATAGTGAGAAATTTTGGTTGTTGGTGTTGTTATGTGCTGTTTTCATACCAGAACAGGAGTTGCTGTTTGAGGTGGGGTAGTGCCAGGGAGGCTGAATCCTGTCTGCCATTACAGCTTTAGTGGTATTGGAGGTCTGTATCACTCACAAAGAAAACATACCACTCTTCAGGATATTAGAAGTTGTTTCAAGCATTCAGGCCTGCTAATCTTACCCATAATTTATTCTTTACTATATGTTGCTTTATTTTTACTCTTTGGACCTCTATAAAACTTTTCTTATGTCTGTCCTTAGCCTGTAGATCCTATAGTTCTTTTATTTTTAAGATTTTGTTTATTTATTTACTTGAGAAAAAGAAAGAGAGAAAGAGTACATGAGTGGGAGGAGGGGCAGAGGGAGAAGGAGAGAGAGCATCTGAAGCAGATGCCGCACTGAGCTCAGTGCCTGATGTGGGGCTCGATCCCACAAAACAGAGATTATGACCTGAGCCAAAATCAAAAGTTGGGCATTCAACTGACTGAGCCACCTAGGTGCCCCTAGGTCATGTATCCAAATGGCCTACAGTTTCTCTCAAGAAGAGATGTCAGTAAACTAATTGGGGCATAACAGATCCTAGAATGCATTAGGACTCGAAGTAGGGGCTTAAGTCTACTACAATTTGTTATTTGGGAGAAGAGAACAAAAAAGATGGGAGGACAGAGCAAGATGAACCAGTAGTAATAGAATTGCTACATTCATGTGTAATTATATATATATATATATATATATATATATATTTTAAAGATTTATTTATTTGAGAGAGAGAGCATGAGCAGGAGAGGCAGAGGAAGAGAGAATCTCAAGCAGACTCCCCACTGAGTGTCAAGTCCAAAGCAGGGCTCAATTCCATGACCCTGAGATCTCAACCTGAGCTGAAACCAAGAGTCGGGTCACTCAACTGACTGCACCAGTGACTGCACTTTCCTCCTGTGAGATTAAACCATGATAGTGCCAGAAAGGAAGAACATTCTTTAATTAAGCCAAGTCAAAGCTGTATTTGGGTGTGGAGTACGTTGGTTTATTTTATATGAAGCAGAGTCAAAAATGCCCAGGATCCAAAAATATCAAACAGAAGGTCCTGGAAAAAATTTAATATACCGATCTGACAAAACCCAAAGTCATACTAAATTTTGTAAACATGAAATCCGTGCAAAAAGTGTTATTTTAAAAATCACTGCAATAATACTACCACAGTAAATCTGAATCTATGAATTGAACCAAATCCTTCTTCACAAAATCACTGACCACTTTTGGCTTTGTTGATTAGTTCCATATCTAATGGGATTACTAGTATTCTACTATTTATAATAATTTATACTTTTGATTATAGATTTACTTTACCGAAGTAAAGAAAAAACACTAATTAATAGCATATACCATAAATTCAAGTCACTGGGTGTCATTCAGTATGCTTTGCCTTTGAGTAATGATCGTAATTTATAAAGCATACGGATTTGGAGGCAGTACAGCTCAGTGGATTAGAACAAGACTTTAGTAATCAGACAAGGTGGGGTTGAAACCTAGCTCTGCAACTTATGAGTCACTTTTTTGACTTTGGTTAAGCTATGTAATCTCTGTGTCTCAATCTCTTTACCCACAGCTTTGAGACAATAATATATCACAGGACTATCCTGAGAATTAAATGAGATAGTACATGAAGAGTCTTGACTTAGAGCCTGTACCCAGTAAGACTTGAGTAAAGCTGTTATTTTTTATTATTGCTGTAACTGACTTTCTCCTCTAAGTCAAAGCATGTTGAGAATTCAGTTGAATATCTTCATAACAAGAATTAAACCCCGAGAATACAGTGGTCCAAGGAAAGCAGAACTATGAACCAATGATTCCAGGTTATGATTGCCTGGTTGACTTATGATAAATGCACGTATTGTACAGCATATTTATCCATATATACCAAATACTTAAGTTTTCATGTTTTGAATTCTGTCAAAATCTCATTACTATTGAAAATACTCTAACTCAGCAGGCTCCATTTTAGTACCAGTTGAACAATAACAGTGGTAGATGGAATGTGTTGTTGTAAAGGCAGAATGATTGCTGACAAGCTATAATTTGCTTTATGAAGTGTGTGTTGTCACATATACAATTATCCGGTTTATATTTGCTGCTGCCAGCCCTCCAGTTTGTTAACGTCCAGGAGTTGTGCCCTGTGTGAAACCTAAGAAGGGTTAAAAATCTTAGCATTTTCTGGTGGGGGAGGGATAGGAACAGAAAGGTTCACTTGGTGGCTACCTTTTTTTTCCTCTTTCTTTTTTAAGAACGAGGGTGATGCCACACGCTGCAGCCCCCCCTACTGGTCAAAATGAAAAACTACATCATAAAGGACCCCTTTTCTGAAGGAAGGGGAAAAAACCTTTTCAATTGGTTCGCATGGGCATTTTCCTGTCCAACCTCCAAATGACAGACGTAGTTCCTTAGGAAATATTATTAAGCTACGCTACCCTTTTGGTTGTAGCATCAAATCAATTTTATTCCATTTCTGGTCATTTAGACTGTGCTATTCTCTGCAATAATAACCCTAAAGGTTCTTGAGAAGTCTGTTATTCTCTGCATGATGAAAATAATACAATTAGTAAAAAGTATCATGAGCTAAAAAAATTTAATCTTAGGCTCAATTTATTTCTTGTATATTCGAGATCTTGTTGGAGCAACTTTTTAAAAGAATGATAAATGGAAACTTTCTTTACCTGGCCTATCATTTGTTCTGTAGACTTAATGACATTCAGTACTATTATACTCTTTGCCAGGGTCTTGGGGGGGAGAAAAGAATATTTATACAATGAGTTATGGCTAGATGTAGGGGGGGGAGATGGGCAGGAAGTCAGACTATAGAATGGAGAAGAATTTGAGACCTTCACTACACATGGATTAATCACAAGAACTAACCACGCAAATCCAAATGGAAATTTAGAAGTCACTGAAGCCTCTAAGATGTTCTGTGGGAAACACCATACATTTTCTAATGCATGAGTTTGTGCAAAATGTTATCTAATTTATAACAGAAGTGTTGACAGAGCTTTAACTTTTGTGTTGCAAATGGGCTCCATAACATATTTACATGGAAGGAACATATCACATATATGGGCACATATGTACCCAATCTATTTCTGTAGTTGGCGTTATATTCAATAACTTAGGTGAATGGTTATAATAAGGAATAATAAGTTACAGTTTTTTCCAATCTTACCTTAGTTCAGCTTTGGGAACTGCATTACTATTAAATTAGTCCATGAAAACCTGGCAATATTGATGCTATCAAGCATGAAAAATAACTCGATTTGGATCAGGGACTTTTATATATAGCATTTTATTTAGAATTTATTAGTTTAAAGAGGGAGCTGTGTGTCTCATGGGATCTTAAATATTAAAGAGTCAGAAGTCATGTGTTCCCTTCCAATGGCAACAATAAAAACAAAAGCCAAAAAATTGCAAATAACTCTACATTAATTTCAATTTCCTTATTTTATCCTGAGATACTTGGTGATGTGATAGCAAAGCCTAGGAATTTTGAAACACGCCGTAGAAATAGTTGGTTGCAGACGTGAATAAAGTCTTTATAACACAGCTCACAATTAATTAGAAGTAAAAGATGATGGCTTCATACTAACATGGAAAAACCATTGAGCCTTTACATGTCGAATAAGCAAACACGTATGTATGTCTCATCTGTTTGTTATTGTCGTGTTGCTTTTTATGCTAAAACTGCTTTCCATCTTTTTTTTTTTCATTTCTTTGGTAAAGTTGTCATTATGGCCTGTTTTTGTCCCTAAATAGTACCTGTAAGTTCAGAATCAGATGGGTTTGCTGTGAGTCAAAATAGCTACAGGGGGAATATCATCATGGTTCATTTTCCCCCCCTGTTTTATTTGGAATTGAATTAGGAAATGAAAGTTTTTAGCAGTTTAATTCACTTCTCCATAAAGTTTATGGAGCAGCAACAGCTGGTTGAATCCATGGCAGAAAAAAGCCAACTTCTAGTGGCCAAGCTATTGTTTCAGAATTAAGGGAGAAAACTCATTAACTGTTAATGAAAACACTGGGAATAAAAACAAATAGCACAGAAACCCTAGCAAATAATTACCTCACACCTGACACAAAGCTGCTTTATATTTCTGCTCCAAACCTCAGAAATTCCCAACTTATCATTCTATGGAGCATGAATGAAATTGAGTTTGATTCTCAGGAAAGAACAATAGAGAAATCATCCCCCTTATAGGCCCCTCAGTACGATACTCAGTGGAGAACCTGCCCTTGAATATCCTAAGGAGTGTATCTAGCGCCCAATTCTTATGACACTTAGGATAGAGGAGCAAATTACCAGCTAATAGAAGATGAACCCTTGATACAGTTTCCCCAGATCTTGTTTAGAAATACAAAGAAAAGGGACCGGAGGTAGTGGATGTGATTAATGGAGATATTGTGTGTTAGAATATATATCTGTATAGAAATATATTGATTCCGAGCAAGTTGCAATGGGAAAGTGTGTCTCTAGTGGCAAGGGGTCTTGCTTGTGAGAAAGGTACTCTAAGCAATGGAGTTCTAAGCCCTAATTGTAGAACTGCTGAATAGAAGTGTCTGTCACTACAGTTTGTGATCATTTATGTCTGATCCCACTGGACTATGGTAGTGACCGCTTGGAACTGCGATTCTCAGAGCTGCAGATGAATACAGCGATCACTTGCGGTTATGTTTTAAGGAAAAGTGATGTTCTAAATTTAAACAAATCCAAAATGACCACAGTAATTGCTGGTTCTCCTATAAAACTTTTCACCCATGCGTCTTGAGTAGTTGTAATCATTTTAATTACACGGGAGTGTCTATTTATATAGTGTTATAGGCTTTTTTCTGTGTGTGCCCAAGGGAGTTGGGCCACTCAATGTGACACTAAAAACACTTATAGCAACATTTCCATCATCAGGAACAAATTATGCTTGGATGTAAAACATATTTTTAAATGTTTCCCCCACCACAACCATTTTTAGTACTAACCCAGGCTCTGTTGTTGCTGCATTGAGTTGTATACCTTTGTTGTTGTATACTTTACAAAGACATGGTCTTATATTTGGCACAGAGTTGGGTGTTAAAAGCCCACTTTGGGTAACTATATTCAGAAACCCTAGGAAACACACAGAAGTGATTTTCCATCTGAAGTTGATAGATTTAATGCTAAATCCAGGCAGGTATTTGGTATTTTGGGTGAGATTTTTTAAATGGAAACGCTAAATGCAATTGAATTGGATCCTGGAACAGAAAAAAGGACACTACGTCTAAAACTAATGATGTAGTATATGTTGGCTAATTGAATTTAAATTTAAAAAAATAAAAGAAAAAGAAAAAGAAAAGGACCTTAGTGGGAAAACTGGTGAAATTCAAATAAAGTCTATAGTTTATTTAATAGCAGTGTAGCAATGTTAATTTCTTGGTTTTGACAGAAATACCCTAGTTATGTAAGAAATTGGGAGAAATTGGGTGAAGTGTGTGAGGAAACTCTCTGTACTACTATCTTTGTAATACATTCAATAAATCTAAAATTATTCCATTCATTAAAATACGACAAAACAAAGTCCTTCCTGACCAGCTTTTTTTTTTTAAGCCTGGAATGCTAGAATATGTAAGAGTAATTTTGTCAGACTTCTGAAGCAAGCAGAAAACTTTGAGTCTAGAACGACAATTGATAAATAATATTTAGTATAAATATAAACGTTAAATTTTGCTTGGTAACCCAAACTACTCCTTTTTTAAAAAATGGATCTTGGTTTGGCTCACTGTTTTAAAATTCCTTTAACCTCACAGCTCACTTTCAGGTTACCTGACAAGCGGTCCGTTTATATTGTTTTGGTAATAGAATTTCAGTGGATTTGCAAATTCCACTGGTGTAAAATTTGAGTACCTTAACCCTCAGTCCAGTATTTGAGAATTTTTCTGGTTATAAGGGAAATTTCACAGCGATACTATAAGCATAACTATAATAAGCTTTGTATACTGATCAGTAGCCTAATAAAGGAGAGGATTTGTTCTGGTTCTGGCCAAGACTGTTGTGTGAGGTTGTTGTTTATTGTTGTTGTTTTTAACTTTTCTTTTCCACAGTCAAGTCCATGCTTTATTTCTAAAGTCCTGTATCTGCAGGTGTTCAAACGAGTTATGGACAAGCTACCTACCATTGAGCATTCATAGAAGAGACTAGCTATAATCATCTAATTTATGGAAAGAGAAGGCTACAGCCATTCTCTTTTTATCATTTTATATCCTCCCTATCCTTCCAGTTTAATTGTAGGAAATAAACCTTTAAAGTGAGGCAATACAGATTCTATGTAGGTTGTTTGCTTTCACTGCTCCCTTGTTGAAATCCAGGGCCAAAACTCTACAGTGTTTACTGAGATTAGCATTGGTGATTTCCTTTGGAAATTAGTATTTGAGATAATATTAAATTCAGTTGAAAATCCCCTTTTCATGTTTGTGAAATGAACCGAGCAGCTGTTGGTGTCCTTTTATCAGCAGACTGTACCTCTGTTTGGGGGATTTTAAGGAAAGCCATTTGCAATGCAGAGCCTTTTCTTCCGGTTTCTGAATGATCGAACATCTTCCGTCTGAACCTTTTAAAGTATCATAATAGCATGGGCCACTTCTACAAAATATAATCCACTGTATGTTGAAAACACCCAAAAGGGATTAGCATTGTTTTAATTGCATAATTCAGTATTGCATATACATTACCTTTCATCAAAGCCATTTTACAGAACAAATATTACCTTCTTAGGGCTTTTAGAATTCCTAAGAGGTTGGTTGCATAGGCTGTAAACTAGAATTATAAAGAGAGAATTTCTTAAGATTGCAAAACAAGTAGTCATTTAAATTGGAATAGAATCCAGCAAAGTCTAGGTTTTCTCTGTTTTTAAGTCTCTTAGTTTTCAGAGAAGGAAAGAATATTGACCTGTTACATTGTTTTATGTATAGGTTATTCTCTTCCATTTGGAAATATAAAGAGAAACAGGCCTTCAGGGTAAAGGTTGCAATTAATGGAAGCCAATATTTATGAATATGTATTTATATAGCTGTGTTTTCATTTTAAGTGTGATGGAAAGTTTCTCTCTGGGTGGCAAGAGTTCTCCCCACTCTATGGCAACAGTTTCTAAGTTCTAGTTAGTTAGCTGAGTGGATAATTTCACAACCAGGTAAGTTGGTTCTCATTTATCTGTTTCTCATATGTTAACGGATAGCGGCTATGTCCACCAAGTAAAAGATATATCTTTTGAAGAAGGGCGAGGATGAATATCAGAAGACATCTACAAAGACCTTTATAAAGATGTCCAAAGTATGACCTTGTTTTCCTTCTTCTTTGTCCCTCAGGGGGAGACCAAGCTGAAAGTTACCTTGGGCAGGACAGCTCCGATGATAATCAGAGTGGAACTCACGGCCCTTCTCTCACATCCGATGCACCTTTTTTGCCTGATTATCAGGATGAGGGTGAGTGTTATCTTCCTGGATTTTGGGTTGATCATGCCGCTTTGTTACTTTTTGTCTTGGTGGTTTTTGCCTTTCGTCATGTTGAACCGTGCGAACTTCAGTGGGTTTTCTGTATTGGTAATCGCTAGTTTGCAAAAAACAACTATTTGTTTCATTGTGGTGCTGATCTTTCTAGGTAATTCAATACTTCTGAAGCTAATGTATTTAGGGAAACACTAATTCCATACTGGAGCAGGAAGACATCATTATTGATCTTTTTCTAAGAACTGTAGCTAAAAAGCTAAGAGGACATCTTAAGATTGCAGGGCCCAGTTCACCATCTTTCAGATTTCTTATTTCACAGAGCTGCATGAGAATCAGAGCTTTCATGTAGTGATTATTGGATTATTGATTTATTGTGGATTATTTGATGCCCTTGAGCTCATCATATCATAATAAGATATAATTTTTATCCATGCTTCTCACATATCCCTCTCTGACCATATTGGTGTTCTTCAAGGGGAAGAGGAAGCCACAAAAACCACAATGTAAATCTTCCTGGAGCATTAATTTTACTTGAAGATTTGGGAATGGGAGGAGTTAAATAATTCAACTGTTATAAACATTACTTTTATATTAAAAACACATTGGTATGTAATAGAGTGGGGTGCAAAATGTACATGAATTTTTAAGAGACATGAATGTAAAATTTCTGGCTTGGTAGCTGCCAATTTCTGGCTCAGGCTCAGATATCCCAAGGGTGGGGTTTCACTGTGTCTCTTCTGGCATCTGGCCACTTGAACAGACGGTTTGATCATCACTGATGCACACGGTTATCTTACCAAAATCTCTCTTGTGTTTTTTCAGTGGGGGAAAAAGGTAGACATGCTACTAAACTGAATATTAAATTGGAAGCATATTATTCACTTAGGGATTGGGAGTAGAGTGGGTAAACTATTCCTTATTTCTCTTTATTAGCCTGTAATCTTTCAGTTTATTTTTCTTTCAAATTTCCCTATGACTTTGGTATTTTTCAGTTCATAATCCCTAATTCCTTCTCTTTTTAACTTACCCACTAATTCTTTTTTTCCCTTAAGTTTTTATTTAAATTACAACTAGTTAGCATACAGTGTAATATTAGTTCACTTACCTGTTAATTCTTATTTAGCCCTTTTGGCAATCCAGATTTTCTCCCTTTTATTGAATTAATAACCTCCATATCAGAACTATGGATTCAGTCATACAGAAACATTTTATTTTGTTTAAGCTTTTTAAAGAAATTGGGCCTTGCAATTTAGGATCTGTATATTGATTCAAATGTACACTAAAAACATTGTTTGGGGATTGCAAGCTTAATAATTACACTGGTAGTTTATTAATAATTTTAGAAAATTAACAGGGCAAAACCAACCTTTCATTTGTTTTTGATTAATCCTGTGCCTGACAGAATTAGAACAATAGTACCTCATTAATCCATAGGTCACTTATTTGGTATTTCCAGCTTTCCCAGACACACCTGAGAACACAATAAGTAAGCCAGAAGGACCTCTAAGTGGAAATGGATGTTCCTGAGCGTTGTGTTAACACTTCTGTACCACAGCCTTGGGAAAGCTCCTGAGGCCTTCACTGGAGATTCCTCTTTTTACACAATTCTAACCATTACAGTGGTTTGATTTCTCAAACCCACAGTAGGATGAAGCATCAAACTGAGAAGAAAAGGCACTTTAGAGGCATCAATGAAATAATATTGAGGTGAGAAACAGGAATACAACTAAAAATTTATGCAGAAAAGAAAATTGGTAAACAAAACAAAATTTATATGGGAACTCAAAAACATAGCATTCTGGGGCCATATCATATTGTAGAGAGAAACTAAGAGCTCAGTACCTTTAATAAAGTAAAACTTTTCGGCTAGCATTTAGTAAGCACTTACTATGTACCTTGCACCTGTTCTAAGTACTTTGTATCTATCGTCATTTAATACTGAGAATAGCCCTAGGAGGTAGATATTAGGATTATCCTCATTTTACAGAGAATGAAACAGAGACCCAGGGAAGTTAACTGATCTAAGACCACACAGCTAGTAACCAGGAGGGCCAGGATTTATAATGACACAGTCTAGTTCTGGAACCTCTGCTCTTAACCACCCTACTGTCTTTACCACAATCCTTATCCAGATTATCAAAAAAGATGGATTCATATTCCAGATATTTTGGTTAAGACTATGAAGATGCATGGTTTGCTTAAAAGTATTTTCATTAAAAAGAGTTGAAATTTAAAAATATATATATAGTGTTAAAAGGTGCAACTCTGGTATCTGGAAAATTCCAAGGTGGAAACTTTGCTCCATTATGGTTCTTCATAAGAGAGGCGCTAACTAGATTAGTAATATTAAATTCTTCATAGCTTTTAATTTTTAGTTTCATGTATAACAGTTAAGAGAATCTCAAAGTGACACAGTCAACAATAGAGGTAGGAATAGATTGTTCATGTGTTAAAAATTTGATTGTAGGATGATGTTTATTTTTACAAAGTATTTTATTTATTTATTTTATTTAAAATTTCACTTTTTGAAGTTTTAATTTAAATTTCAGTTAGTTAACATGGGCTGTAATATTAGTTTCAGGTGTACAATGTAGTGGTTCAACACGTCCATACAACATCCATTGCTCATCATGACAGGTGTACTCCTTAATCCCCTTCACCTACTTTACACCTGCCCCTATCCATTTCCCTTCTGGGAACCATCGGTTTGTTCTCTATAGGTAAGAGTCTGTTTCTTGGTTTGCCTCTCTCTCTTTTTCTTGCCATGTGCAAGGACATGGATGGAGCTAGAGAGTATAATGCTAAGCCAAATAAGTCAGCCAGAGAAAGACAAGTACCATCTGATTTCACTCATACGTGGAATTTAAGAAACAAATGAGCAAGAGGGAAAAAAAGAGAAAAAGGAGATAATATTTGAATATGAGTTTCTGTAAAGCATTGAAACTAGCACAGTACCTGAGTGCCTGATGAATAGTGGGTATGATAAATGTTTCCTTCCCCTAAAAAGTAGTGATAAATACATTTCCTGTGCAATTAAGGAAAAGGTTATAAAGGTATTAAAATTTTCGGTAGACATTCTATTCTGTTTAACTAGATTTTACCATCATTGAAAACAGTAACACTTCATATGCTACTTACTCATTATTTTAACTAATACTTATTTAGAGATTACAAGGTAATAGCAAGACACTGTGCTAAGCAGTAGGTGAAATATGCAGTAAAAAATCAGACACAGTCCCTGTCCTCATGGAGCTTACCATCTCATTGGAAAAACACACTATTAATAAGTCAATAAGTGAACAAATATAAAGACAGTGTCTTCACTTGCTGGTGGGAGAGCTAAGGTGATCCTTTAGGAAGAAAAGATACTCTGTAACTTTTTTTGTAGTGACAGTTATTTTAGACTCCTGGGATTTTATCTTTATTAGAAAAATGAAAGGTCACTGTTAAAATATTTCAGCATTGTTGTGTTCCATCTCAGCCACACAGTGTCCTAAATATACAATTATAAAAGGACACATGGTCTGACCCATCCACCCATAATTTCAGTGTGAGAAGCAATAACCACAGTGCATGTTGTGTTTGAATCACACTTTTGTGAAAACTACAAAGAGCTCTAGAAGCGTAGAGAAGCCTGGCCAGGTGCACAGCAAAAAATGAACACCAATGTCACAGGCTAACCCATGCATAAAAATGAGAGCATGTCGCTACCTAATCCCAATTTCTTCTCCTTTTGCTTTGCAAATGCCCTCAGTCTGAGAACAGCAGGCTATATAGCCTGTGCAGAGAGACCCACAAGCAAGGGCATAGCCCTACAGTGGGGAATGAAAACTGCCTAATAAGTAATAACATTTAGATTTCTAAACCTGAGGAGGCATAGTTTCTATCATATTAAAGGAAAAAAAGTTCAGCATGAAACACTGGATACAATTACTGTACAAAAGCCAGCTATCTATTGCAGCTCAAGATCTGATTGCTTTCATTGTCCAAAATATACAATGGATTTTAATGTGTTTATAAACTTATCTCATTGGTGTACCTTTTAAAAAGATGGGTCTACATACATTTTTAAAAGATGGGTTGGGGAAAGTGTTCTATAAACAGGATATAGTGACTCCTTCTGGAAGAAAAAGAAAAAGTTATTTTCTAGGAGAAGAAACCTAGAATCTGTAACAGTGTATTACTTATCATGCAATACATATTATCACATTCTAATTAAAGAAAAAGTAATGAATGAATATTGGACAGATAAATCTGGGAAGAAGTGAGAAAAACGTTCTTAGAATTTATTTTTATATCAGGTTGTTGAAGGTTAGAGAAGGTTCTTATTCTCCAGTGAAATGAAAGATAGAATTGGGAAAGTTAAAAACCTCTAACCATTTTTGGTGAAGAGTAATAATGAGTAAGGGAAAGCCTGGATTTGATCAATTTATTATATGCTACTTGATTTAAAAGGAATTGCAGACCCATTAAAGTACAAATAGCGGTCATTTTCAACTCCATGTCTTTTCTGAAAGGTACATTAAAAAACATACAGAATATTTTGAAAATAAAGAGAATTTGTTTTTCACAGCTTTAGTTTTAGCACTTTTTTTTTATATTTCTCTGCTTTCATTTTAGTTCTGAAGCAGAAGTCAATTTTTAGATTTGATATTATGAATAACAATAGACTAGCTTTTTTTCATTTTCAACAAGAAGAATTTAATAATATTTTATCTATCATCTGGTGTTCATTTTTCACCTCAGGGTATCACATTAACAACATTTCCTGATGATTCTCAAAATAAGTGTTTTAATCTCTGGAAAGCTTCATTTGATAATTTGTAGAAACACCAAGTAACCAAGTTATGTGAACTGTATTCGGGGTATGTGTTGTCTTTATGTTCTAAAAGACTTAGCAAGAGTTTTAATTCATTTATCATTCTACCGTGAATGTTTCTCCAGGGACCAGTTTGCCAGAGACTTCTAGGGCCCCTGTGGCTGCAGGTAACAGGAACTCCACCCATCACAGTGTCTTTCTGCCCTGCGGCATCCTTACCACGAAAGCAGTAGACTAGCTTTTGTTGATCCTTGTGTGTTTCATTTCTATAATAATAATAGGAAGAAAATGCTATTTTAATATATTCCCTAATGAGAGGAAGAATATATTTTAAACAAATCTACATTAGTATTATGAAATAAAAATGAAGGTTTAATTTATTAATTAGATTTTATTGATTAGACTTTTTTTGGCTGGAATTAATGTTTTTCTTAAATTTCATTGTACCAAAGTTAGAATCATACGTTCTGGGAGTTGGAAAGGATGATTGTAAGAGGAATCATTTACTGAGCATTTACTATGCTGCATTAAGTGCTTTTTGTGGATTATCTCATTTAATTTTCAAGCTCAGAAAAGAAAGCCCCGTTATCCCCACTGTTTACAAGTTTAAAAATGGAAGCTTAGAGAAATTCAGTGACTTGGCCAAGAATGAAGTATCTAATCCACGGGCTGGGGTTGGGGCGGCAGAAGTAGGTGGTGGAGGAAGAGTTCCAATAGATTACAAGCCTGCGGCTTTGTGTAGAGCTCTGTTTTGCTGGATATTTTTCCTCTGAAATACCCAGTTTTATGGACTTTACATCTCATTCTCCCTATTGCTTTTATTCTGAGTATAACATTCATTTAAAAAATGAATGTATTCAAAGCTAAAAACTATCCTCTAAATACCACTTTAACTGCATCCTTCAAAATTTGATATGTACCTACTTTCATTAAAATTTGCAATTCATTCTAAGTATTTTGTAATTCCTTTGATGATATCCTTTTTAATCTATGTATTATTTAGAAGGATTTGTATGTGTGTGCATGTGTGTGTATTCCTGGTTTTCATTTTGGTTTGTTTTTAGTTTCTAGGGATTGCTACACCTGCCTTTTTATTTTGACTATTAATTTTTATTGCATGATAATCTAAGAACATAGTCTATGTCATTTGGATTCTTTGGACTTTGTTGAGACTTCTTTTGTGGCCTAGTAATGATCAATTCATGTGTAGGTGTTGTGTAGTTCCCAAGAGTATTTATTAAACACACTTTTAACAGTTTTTAGGTTTTGTACTTTTTATTTATTTTTATACTTATAAATAGTATTCTTAAAATCTTTTATGTCCCAGCTTTTATCTGCTAAGAGGTTCATGTTAAAATCGCCAATTATGGTTGTAGATGTATCCGTTTTTCTGTGTTTTGCTTTACATTTTCGAGGTTATGGTATTAGATACTTATAAAGAACTGTAATTTGTTTTAAAAGGCTTCCTCTTATTGAACCAAAATCTTATCCCTAGAACTTCCATTTATTAAGCTAGTCTACCCATAACACCCCCAACTGACTTTCTTCTACTCAAGGAGTATAAAAGATGTCTGTTCACAAGCTAGTTTGAGACCCCTGTTGCTCTGAGTCATGTATAAGGCCTGAGTTTAGAGTATAAATTATGTTGTTTCACAGGATAAATAAACTGCACGTCTTACAGTGTTTACTGAGGTATGTGAATTAATGATGCAGTGGTTAGTGGTAAGTGACCTTACCAATCAGGTAAATCTTAGCCTACATCCTGCTGATGACTTTGGAGGAAAATGTGCATATTTTAGGGTGGCTTTACGTGGAATGTTAGAAATCTATTGCAGGCTCAGTCATTAGTACCCTAGTAGGTGGAGAGAGTTATGGGGTAAAAACAACAAGCTGTTTACTTCCCTCTCACTGATAGGGTCAAGCCCACTGCCTTGTTTGTGTGTTAAAGATTTAATTAATTAATTAATTGATTAATTTACTTATTTAAGAGAGAGAGGGCACATCTGCATCTGCGAGTATGGGGAGGAGCAGAGGGAGAGGGACAAGCAGACTCTGTGCTGAGTGCAGAGCCCCACACGGGGCTCAGTCCCAAGACCCTGAGATTGTGATCTGAGCCCAAGTTAAGAGCCAGATACTTAACCAACTGAGCCACCCAGGCGCCCCTGTGTGTGTGTGTGTGTGTGTGTGTGTGTGTTTAAGTACATAAACTATATGATGATATTTGGAGTTTTTAGTTCCTTTTTACTCTATGAAATGAAGATAAAGAATGTGACTCAAAATACTCTCTCTCCATATATGAATATATAATAAACATACGTGCATATATTCATGCATTCAAACAAGCATTTCTCTCATATTCTTTGTATTCTTCAGACAGTCGCTTTCATCTTTGTTGTTCACAGGAATATTTTTCTTTAGTAAAGGCACATGACTTCTGTCAACCCTCATGGAGTTTATGTGTGTATGTGTTTACAGTGTACACTGTGGAAGAACACAAAACTTATTACTTTCCATGTCTGCACTTTTGGGGCCAAAGAACAAATTCTACTGTAAAACATGCTTTCCTAAGCATGTTGGATTTCTGAACAAGTTTCTGTTGGCTTCAGGTGAGTCCATCAGATTTCAGATCATTGGGAGAAATTAAGAACCAATGTTGAGTTAACTGTGATAAGGGTAAGTAAGCTGTCACTCAGGATTGCAGTGGCCTCCTTCATGAAGATAAATGTCTTATTAGATCGAAGACATCATGTCGTTTATATAGTCTGGTATAAATCACAGATGAGGATGACAAACTGGGTTTCAAAGTTGACAGTAATTTATATAACTTAAACAAATGATTACCAAGGATTATACATGTTTTGTGAAGAATAAAAAAACAATAACAATTATCTGTCTATGAACTACTCATTTTTCATTCTTCAGCCTGGCATGTTGGGTTGTCGGTGCATGTTTAAACTCTAACCTTCCATCCAGTACCCAGTAAAGCAGTCTCTCATGTGTTGATGGCTGGATATCTTCCATAACGCTTCTTTCACTAGAACATACTCTACAAATTGAACCCAAGTTTTTTACATAGAATCATGGCGTTTTAGAACTGGAAGACACTACTTGGTAATGACCTAATCTAATCTCTGTTTTACCAAAGAGGAAACTACGTTTTAAAGAGGCTAATGCCTAGGTCCTATGTCTAGCAAGACAGAGCCAGTATGGAAACCCAGGCGGCTGCCCTGGGAGAGGCCTGGGCGGGCTCACACACGTACCTCTCCTCACCTGCATGATCTCTACACACTCTTGAGAACGAACCCAAACAGCTTTGGAGGAGGCCTGATCGTATCTCTTAAGTTATTTCTTGCAAGTTTCAGTCAGGTTCTTCAAGTACATGTGTCTCTCTGACTAACGTATTCTTGTGTTCTTTTCCCTGAATGATTTGGCAGTAATATGTTTTATAAAGAATTTCAAAGGTTCCATAAAGGCTAACAATTATAACTGTGAGTAACATACAATAACCCCCTGAATTGATTTGACATATAACCGATTAGCTACCTTTTTTGGCCTTTTTGTCCATGGTATAGATTTTAATATACTGCTAATTAAGAGTTACCTATTGAATATCTATATTGGATGCCTTTATTCATTCATGAGTTTAGAGGCTGTGTGGAGGATACAAAGAGGAATAGGATATGATTCCTTTCCTTAGTGAGTAAATAATCTAGTTGAAGAGAGATTAGACACCCCCACAACAAAGTATACAATACCTCATCAAGTGGTGATTATCAGGGACAGAGTTTGCAGGAGAAAAGAAAAAAACAACAATTGGTTGGATTTGCAGTGGTTTGGAAGAAAGTCAAGATAATATTTGGCCTGCACCATGGCCAAAGTGTTTTTAGAAGTCTATTCCAGACTGGGAGTATATGCTAAAGTCCATTCTCTGAAAGGTCAAACCTTTATTGAGCTTCCACTATAATTAGTAGTGAAATAACTGTGGCCATTTTTAAGTGCAAATAGTTGATTTTTAAGTGAGTGACTTGGAAAATGAGATTACGCTTTTTCATTCTGCCTTGAGTATTCATTGTTTCTCTCCAAATTCTAAAGTAGTCAACAAGGTTAATGGTAATGTGAAAATTCTAATATATGATTATTGAAGATGTTAGTGTGGTCATTACAGTGGTGGTAAAATGATATGTGGTGTTTTGGTTGCTAATGTAACATTTATCTGATTGATACATAAATCAATCAGAGGTGGGGAGGGTTTATATATCTTGTGTGCCGTTTATTAGAAAATCTTATATACCATGCTTAATTACCTTGTTCTTAGAATCTATAAATGCATTATAATTAAACATAGCATCTGCCTTATAGATGAACACTGAATCACCTGAGGGTTAGCTACCTTACCTAGAGTAGTCATGTCTAAAGTTCAGGAATTCCATATTCTCAGGTATGATATAGATGCATGTACCTAATTTATGTAAATATAAATTTATGTTTATACTCCATATATATATATATGTGGATATATATATATTTTTTAATGGTGATTTGTTTTTTCAAATGGTAATTTGGTGATCTTTATTTTTCTGCTATCCATAAATTCTTTGGCCTATCATAGAACTCTGACTTTTCAAGCAAAAAGTAAATGTTAGAATGTTAGTAATCCTGTTTAAAATAACGTGGAAGCACCTGTTAGTCTAGAATATTGTGATCTATTAGGGGAAGATTGTTGAATTCACAAACTATATTCCACCTATGCTCTTGACTGTGTTTCTGACTTTGAGTGCCAGCCTTTTTTATGTTGGGCCCTAAGTAGCTTACGCCCAGATACACTAGTCTAGTGGGAAAGAAGGATTATACAGAGTAGTTGCTCTGGCTTGTAAAATTGGGATTTATAGAGGAATTGCTTCTTCGTGGAAAGTTTTCACTTATAGAAGCCTTGATCCAATTTAAAAATCCATTTCTATAAATTGTTAGGGTATAGCCTACATTATATTTTAGTGCTATGCTCTGAAAGATAAACATCATTGTTGTCGTGGTTAATTTTATAATTAAGTTATTCCATAGTAATACTCAGATTTTTTTTATCAACAAAACATAGGGTTAACTGAGATCATGAGCTCTCCTCTCTACAAATGATCATTATCATCATTGAAAGACATTTATGAATGCCCAAGAACACAGTTGGGCCTAGAGATTGTCACAGCTTAGGGAAAAAAAATCACTTGAGTTATCTAATCTAGCCCTTCTAATGAATTCACATCATTCTTACTAATATCTCATTTAATTAATTATCAAATATAGCGATTATGCTTTGTACCCTTCTCTTGCAGGACATCTTGCCCGCCCAACTATTATTACTAATTTATTCTTCATGTCTAACCTAAACTTTTCCTTCCTTAGTTTCAGGCCATTGCTCTTTTCTATACCATCTTCCGAGACTGAATAATTCCCCTAATTCATTTATATTGTTACCTTTAGAAGGTTTTTAAAGACTATGAACGTTTATCCCCAGAGTCTTCACTTTTCCAAACTACATAAATTTCAGTTCTCTTAATCCTTACCTCACTCTGCCCCTGTCATACTCTCCAGTCCTTGGGTATTTTATCACACTCCTTGATATTTTCCATTCCAAGGGGATCACCTAACCAAGAGAGCTGCCTTTTGGGGAGGGAAGTGATAAAGCGTAAAATCTCATATAAACCACAAGAAGACGCCTAAGTGTTTATTTGATGTTGGTGTTGGTGATCATCTGGCAGGCACACCAGTGTAGGGCTTGTTTTGGCATATGTTGGGATATATGTGTATTTTAATGCCTTAATGTATTATGGCCTGTTGTAATTGAATGTCTATAAAGTAGCTGTTAAGAGGGTTTTACAGACCTTAAAAGCGATCAGAATTCTCTAGCCCCCTCTTGTGGTAAAAGAAAATACTACTTTGGGGCTTTCCTGGATTATCTGGTTTGGGCTGATGAGGAAGACTAAAATACATAAATTCTCAACATGTGAGAATAGATAATGAATCAAAAAAATTTTAAATTATACATACACACATATATATCCATATACATGTACCCAAGCACACATACACTTGGATCTGAGAAATTCCTGTTCTTTATTTTATTAATGCCCTAAAACCCAAAAGATATTACATTCTTACAACCGTCATTTCAGTATATTCTTATTACATAAGTTAGGATGAGGACAAATAAAATAAAACTATAATCTTAAGGGTTTTATATTCCTAAATAGATAAATAAAGGAGGCTTGTATATGAGTTTTAAACCAAATTTGTAGGTACTTTTTTCTTTGCAATTATAAACCCATGTGGTTAGCATTTCTAACAGATTTAAACAGATATCCTAAATCCCCTATAACATATTAATTTGACCAGTTTTATAATTTATTATTGTAGCATTCCTTCTATGGTAGACACATTCAGATATTCATAAAGGGCTAGTATGTAGCAAATAGCTGAAGGGAAGACTGAATTGGCATGCAAATAAGTTCATGTATCTTGCCTATGAAAAAAAAATTCTACAGGTAGTACAAAATTATGTTTATTTTTCTAGGACACCACTAAAAGTAACACCTCTGTCTTGGAATAGTTGGTATATGGTAAAGAACCAATGAGGGGTTGTTATTAATATGCCTTACATGGCAACCCAGGAATTAAAGACACTCAAATTAAACATTGTCCCTAAGTAATTTTTGTGTTGTTGTTGTTTTAAAGCTACTCTAAAATTTTGAGTAATGGTTTTAGGTAGCTTGCCTTTATGTTCAGGTCACATTCTAATGAAAATATGGGGTCCTATCTGGAAATTCTGAGAACTCTAGAAATAAATGTGGGACCATCCTTTTTAATATTAGATTTTTTTTCCTAAAAGGGAATATTGAATGTTGCACCAGTTGAGACATTGCAAGAGAGGAATGGCATAGACATAGTAGAACAAAATGAAAAGGAGTTGGTCACAGGTGAAATGAGTGAGAATATTATAACAATTCAAATATTAAATAGAAAACTGATAGTTTTTGAGTGATTCTCTTTTTTCTTCCCTACTTGAAGAGATGATAATTTTTTAAATAGGGAAATTAATTCATTTTGTTTGCTTCTTCCTTAAGATGTGTGAGTAAAATTTAATCTCAGCTATTTATTAATTTGTGGTATTGACATTCCTCTGAGCACCTGAACACACACTTTAACAAACGTAAAGATAAAACCTCTTAATAACAAAGCATGAGTCTTGATAGGAGTAGTCTAATTTTTACACTTTCTCAAAATGATTTGACATGACATTTTTGAGATTTGTCTCTCTAATCAGGTTAGGTGATCTCATACACCCCGATTTTCTGATCTGGGTCAGGTTTCTCAAGCAATGACAAGACCTGATTTTTTTTCATGTAAAGGCTGTACTTTTCGTGAGACAGACTAAACTGTGGATTTTTATAAAAATTTTGGAACATTATTCTAAATGGAGAAGCAAAAAATGACCCTTATTTATACCTGTACCATTTACTGCCATGTATATTTCAATTGGTTTGGTCACCAAAAAATTGTGACTGCTCTTGGACACACATTCTTTGATCGTTAATTTTAAATTATATGTATGTATTTTCACAAAGCTCTCTGAAATGTACGTTCTTACTGAGAGATCTGTCTTTCCTTGGCTATTGGGAAAAGATCTCTATTTTTATTTATTTTTTTAAAAAGATCAATTTTAGAATGATTATTTATTTACCTAAATCTATTAATCAGTTTAAGAATTTGAATTCTTTATTTTAGCATTAAAATTAGGAAAATTATAATGACCAGTTTCTGGGATATTATAATTAATAACAGTATAATATAGAAATTATTTGCAAAAGTTTGACTTTTCTAATGATAAGGACATGTCAGAGGGTCTGTTGGAGTATCGTAGTCATTGTTGGTATAGGTTAGAAGAGATTTTCCTAGGAAATTGTATCTGAGTTCTTATTAAGTGTCTTATTATAAATAATAACAATTTTCTTTATTATATCATTTAAGCTGAAAGGGAGGCAGATTACTTGTTCCTTCCTTGATCTTCTCTATATGTGTAAGTACCTTCCGCTGTAAAGCAAATATCTTTCTGAATTTTCTTAAGGAATACCAGGACAATTCAAGGAGCTCTTCATATAAAATCTTCTGCATGTTTTCTTTTCCAAAAATAACAAATTTATTTAAATTTGATAGTATTGCTTTTTTACGTCTTTCCCTCGTAATATGGAAATCATTAAAATGATCCTTCATTTAGGATGAGAAGCTTTAAAAAGGAGCCAAACAGAGAAGACTTTTACTACTTTTGAAACTTGTTCAAATCTTGCTTTTCAAAAAAAAAGCAACTTCTCACTGCTTTTGTACCTGTCCAATGGATAAATTTTCAAATTTGTACTTTAATTTAATTCTAAATATGTTACCTTTGAAAAAAGAAATGTTTCATGTAGTGTTAAGGGACAGTCTTGTCAGTGGAAAACCTTTTTAGATTACGTGAGACATCCCAGGTTTACCTAACTGAGAGAGAAAAATACATGCATGAATAATGACTTGGCATATCGGATGCAAAGAAATTTAGAAGAAATGTTGGAGAAGGTGATATTAATTCCAGTTAGTTAGGAAAGCTACGTCACTCCACTAAATTATGTCTAGCAAAAATACATGGAGGTTAACTTGTGAAGGCATATGAATTTATAAACGTTTAAGATGTTTACCTTTCGTATCTGATGATGGCCTTCCTCCAGGACTTTTGCTGTTTCTTATACTTTGTTTGTTTGTTTGTTTGAAAAAGTTAGTTAAGGGGAAATCTCTGGAAAGGTGCAGGTGGTGATATGGTAGATTCTAACAGCTGAGTTAGTAATGAGGCACATTTTACCGTTCACTTATGGTTATTACAGTGTGATATACTGTGGGTTTCAGTTATGACTGCTACAGTCTGAATCACTTCCACGGCAGAGCAGAGGTTCCGGTCTCGCACTGCAGAAGCCAGACCGAGGTAAAAAGCTTCACAACTTTTAAGTTTTCTCTTCCTGTATAAAGTAGGCAGAAATTGAGTTCTGTCTGGTTTAGTTATAATGTTCTTTAAACTCTTACCCAACTGATCACTCATAATAATTCTAACATAGTCTGTTTTTCAGTTCAAGTGATGTAAGAGCATGCTGGGTATGATTTTCAATATCTGGCAAAGGTGTAAAATTAAGAAAAGATTTTTATGAAATTTTTTGCACACTCTGCTAAATGAATTATTGAAATTCCAATAAAGAATTTTTTTAAAAAATCTAAAAAGCAGTATGGGTTTTATTTTTCCCTCAATCCTTTCAGCTCTCATAAATGTCTCCATGAAAGCTGTATCTGCAGGGTTAGAAAAGAATATATCCTATAATATTTACCTGATCAGGAAGATTTTTTAAAACATGGCATCTCAGTGTGAGATATTGACTGAGGTGGGCTGGCAGGTTTACTGGCCCAGCAGATACAGAAGAAGGTTTGCAGTAAATCCATGTGGTAAAAAACCCCCGAGAAGTTTTTGATTAAGAAACTTTTACTATCCTTTTAAAATGAAATATGCTGCTCATTTTTTAAATGATAAAAGCAGGTATTTTATGTCATTGTCTGAGTCAGTTTCTGAAGTATATTTTAATGAGTTTGTTATATGGAAGTTTCTGAATTTCTAAAATGCTAACTTAGACCATGGTCCAGTATATCCAGAGAATATATAAAAAGAAATGATAAAAATAAGCCTATTCAGCAAAAAATAAGAATAAAATTTTATATCTAAAGCCAGGAAGCCTACATTCAGAGAAGGGTTAATAGTATTATTCTTTTAGAAATGTATCAGTAATTTAAAGCTGTAGTAATATTACAAACTCTGCTGAATGGTAAAAGTAAAGAAAAAATATTTTAAGATAACAAATATAATTTTTAAAAATATTTGTAGTTTTTTTTAAAAAATGAAAATTATGAAGTGGTTTCTGCAAATAGTTTACAGGTTATGTTTCTATTTAGAGTCAGAAAAAGCAATGTTTAATTTAAAACATAATGTGAAGTCACTCTCTTAAGTGGTAAATAATTTTATTGGGCAGACAAATTTAGAAATAATATTTTGTGTAGAAGTTTATAATTAGAGTAAAGTTTATATTTCATTGAGAATTAAATTTTGAAGTCTGTGCCCATTCCTTCAAAAACTGCATGCTCAATGAGTATCTTCTCCCTTTCCTTAGATGTTTTATTAACCAGTCCTTGAATTTTGCGTAAAAGCCAGTGTTCAACCCAACTAGACTTTTAAAGTCTTATATGATTGAGTATTTTAAAACTTTTTGATTTAATGGGCTAAGAACAGAGGTTAAAAGGAGATCTATGTCTCAAACTGATTTTTGGTTGCTGTTGAGGAAGAGCTATGTGTCCATATACCCTCCCAAATTAAACTTAATTTTTAAGAAATCCTCAACACCACAGTAACAAAAACTGCTCCTTCACTCACGGGGACCCTCCGTTCTACTCCACAATTTCAGGAGAAGCAGCTAAAACAATCGGCATCATTCTTCACCTAGATAATGCTTTCTCTGCAGCTAATAGCTCCTTGTTCATCAAGGAAACGAATGTGCAGAGAGGTGACATGCTCTTCACCCACCGCTCTTTGTTCTAGGGTCCCTCAGACTGATTCTATCAGCCCCAGCACTGACAAATAACCCCCCAAACTTTAACACTATGTTAAATTGAGTTATGAGGTTTTAAGGTTACACTCCTCTGGCTGAAGGTTGATTGTCTCTGAGAGATAAAGGAATCGTGCTCAATGATAACAGAATCCTTTATCTCTTGCCATGGGATAATCCCAGTTATTGAACTCAGAGCTCTCTTTATTTGGTGACTTGGTCTCTCTCTCCCTCTCTCTCTCTTCCTCTCTCTCTCCTTCCTCTGGAATGACTGGGTACTAGATTGGTTATTCACTACTCTTCACCTCCTCCCTCAGGGATAGTTTAGAAAGACCCACAAGTAGCAGATGAAGGAACAAGACAACTCAAGCAAATAGAACAACTCCTGGAAATACACTCTCACTTAGGGTATACCAACTGCTAGAAGCAAGAGAGACTTGGTTCTTGTTTGCCCTACTCTTGGCAGCATGGATGTGTAAGAGGGTTGAGGATGCAAAATGTTTCCCTTCTCCTTCCTACAGCCCTCCAATTTCTCATGCATGTGTTTAATCTCTGCTAAAATAAAAGTTGTGATATTTGGATTATGCTCTGAAGGCATATATTTCAGACTTGCTATTCAGGCAAAATTTTAAGCTACAGCCTCTCCTGGTGACAGTGATGGTGACTGTTCTGTATGCCAATCTTTGCAGTTCTAATCCAGCGTGCCACTCCATAAATGCCTTTATAGTACTTAAAACTACTGAGTGATGGCAAATTAAAACCTGTCTGATGAGTTGTGAATGCTCAATTTTTTCTCTATATCTTATAAACTTAGGATAACTGTTGTGAGTAGAATTGATAATACCACAGAGGGAAAGTTTAGTGTAGCTGCATCCTAGGAATCCCAGGGAAAGCCCTGTTTGGGGAGAAGTGTTTAAATAATGCTTAACACCATCCTACAAAAGGTTTACTAACCTGACCTGCATCACCAGCAACACTCACTTAGCATCTAACTATGCTGGATATATGACACTCTCTAAAGTGAATTTGTAGTACCTGCCTCTATAATAAATTTGTTGAACTCATACCATATGCCAGACAGCTTTTTTTAATATACATTATCTCTAATCATCATTACCACTGTGCAGCATAAGTATTATTATTCCCATATTACAGATGAAGAAACTGAGCCTCAGAGAGATTAATTTGCCCAAGGCCCTCAGCTAATCAAGTAGATCTCAGCAAGTGTCTATGCATCCAAAGCCCATCATCTTTCCAATATGCCACACTGCCTCACAGAAAAACACAACCACCTTTGTTTTCAGATACTTGTGTATACTGCTAAAAGGGAAAAGTAGAGGTTCTGGACTTACATGAAAAAAGAATAGAGTACAAATAATGCTACCATTAAGTGAGCACCTACTGCCTGGCAGGCATTGTGCTAGGCACTTCCACAATTTCATTAATCGCCTTTTAAGTCCGATATTCAAAAGCTAAAGGGCATCTAATTTCAGAGCTCATATCTACACCACGTTGTCTAACAAGATTGTAGAGGGAGAGGAATGGTGCTCCTGCACAATACTGCTACCCAAATGAACTTTCTGCAATGATGAAAATGTTCTGTGATATTTACACTATTTAATGAGACAACCACCACTAGACGTAGTTACTGAGCACTTGAAAATGTGGTTAGCAAGACTGAGTAACTGAATTTTTTTAATTTACTTAAATTTAAATATACCTTTACATGGTCACAGGTAGCGAATAGCTACCATATTGAAAAGCATAACTCTCGAAAAATGTCTTCTTCTTAACTAGCTAATCAAGACAACCTGGAAGTAGTATTTCAGAAATTTCCTGAGAGATGGATTGGATGGAAGTTGGGTGGGCAAGGGAGGGAAGAGAGGAAGGCTCAGGCATAGGCTGTGGCTGAAGAGGAGGTCAGGGGTGTGAGGTACATGAGTAGGCAGGAGAATTCTCAAGTGAATTTATGTGAGAAGCTCAGAGGAAACAGGATGTGGAGTGGAAGAAGGAAAGTTGGCCTGGCAAAGTGCTTTGAAGAAGAGCATTAGAACCCATAGTTAATGGATTTGCACAGATTGAAAGGTAAATAAAATCAGCATTTTTTTTCAGTATTCACTAGCTATAAATCATTACTCATCGTTTTGATGAGTGGCTTCGCAGTGGGTTGTTTAAATGGCGCTGTGATGTTTGTGTGTGGTAGAAGCTTGCAAGGTCCTCCTACAGAATTCACAGAGCTCCTGAGTCACAAGGCTGTTTCTGGGGCACGCCCGGGAGGCTGTCATTTATTCCTTCACAAGTATTCATTAAGTCACATATATCATCTTTTTGTTTTGTGTTAGTGCAATATCTAACCTTTCTCAAAAAACTGATTCTTTAAGGCATTAAAATATTTTTCATTATGAAGCTGTTTAAGCCCCTGCTAATGAGTGATGTCACTATTTGGTACATGCTTATAGTACTTTACAGTTTGAAAATCTTGTTTGAATGCATTGACCCATTTAGCCCTCAAAAGTATCATGAGGTGAGTGGTATCTTTGACTGATGGGGGGTAACTGAGCCTGAGATTTGTCTGGGATCACGTACCTCTCATGTGGCAAAGCTGGAACCATAGAGAAGACAGGCAATTGCAGGGTCTGGGTTCTCTGACCACACTCTTGCCAAGGTTGTTTTTTGGCCTTGAACTTCCTCTACAGTGATAAGTACAGATATCCCAGTGAGCTGTAATACTTTCTTGTGTGGGTTTCCACTTTTCAAACTAAGAAACTGAGGCACATATAGTCAATAGTATTGTAATAGCATTGTATGGTCACAGATGTAGCTACACTTGTGGTGAGCACAGCATAACATAAAAAAAGAAGGAAGGGAAACCGAGGCACAAAATAATGTCAGACATGAGTCATCAAGCCTTTGGGTCCAACTGACAATTTGCAGGAAAAACAGGACAGAAGAATATGTGAAACTGTGAGCATGTAATTAGCAAAATTCAGACAATGGGAAACTCTAAACAATTGAACATCCCAGGTTCTTCAAAGGATAAATTATAAGGAAAAGTAAGGGATGGAGGGCAAAGAGATTTATAAGCCATAACATTTTTTTAACATGGGCAAATTTTTTAAAAGGAAAGAAAAAATTAAGGTGCAGATATATTGGAACCCCAATATTTATTTTATTATAAATTTTTATAATAAAATATAAATAAAATATAAAATAAAGTAAAAATAGTTTATTTTTATTTTATTTATAAATAAATAAAATATTTATAAATATTTATATTTATATAAATATTTATAAATATAAATATATTTGTAAATAAAATTTTATAAATAAAAACTGTTTTATTGTAAATTGTTTGTTTGTTTGTTTGTTTGTTTTCTGGTCTACCACTTAGTTTCTTGAGCTTTATGCCTTTCTGTACTTAAGTTGAAAGAGTGTTCCATTAGTTGCATATTTAGCAAACACTTTGGAAAATACATATTTAAACATTTTAAAAAAGAAATAAGTGGTAATTCCTCTTTTGTATGCTAACCCTAATGGTCTATTCTGAACGGACATAAAACCCGTGCCTAAGTCTTCTTATCACACACCTTGTGGTCATCACTTAAATTGGTTCTTTGGAAAGAAAGCATTTTGGACTGAGGAGCTTTGTAATAAGTTACTAGTGTTCTGTAAATCTTGATAATGCTTGAGTTTATGGCCATCAGAACAAGGAATAATCTAGGAAAAACAGTAAGGAGAAATTATTGGATATGTTATTAATGTCCTGCTCTAAATTCTGATGTACAATCAATATAAGAATGAAAACAAACATTAAAAAAAAAGATTTCAAACATGAAAGGAATGCACTTATACTGAGTTGCAACATCCCAAGTGTTTGAATTTGCTCTAGATAAACCATTTAACACAGAATCAGTTCTTCACTCACAAGGGTGCTGAGTTTGCAGGAAAAAAAAAATTTCAATGAGAGACAACCTTGCAGATGTCATTTCCAATCAATTCCGAAGCTCCAGAAGATTGAAGAGCTTGAGCCATTTGACCTGTAGAGTTTCCTACAGACTATGATAGTTTCTTTTGTTTTTATCACCTCTGTTTCCCCAACTTTGAAACAAATGAATTATCAAGGTTTCAAGAATAATATGGGACAGGAAGACTTTGACAGGCATACTAATTAGTCTTGCTCATGCTAAAATAAACAATACATTTCCCGCCATTATCAGTGGGTTCTAGCAAGATGTATATACAAAGATGTTCATATTTTGGGTTGTTTACAGTAAAAGTGGAATTACTGATGCTTTACACCCTTGGAAGGATTATGAAGTATTATAAAATTAGTTTAACGTAACTGTTTGTTTTTTTTTTTTTTAATTAACGTAACTGTTTTTAAATTTCCCCATATTCCACTTGGTTGGAACTTGTAGATTTTGGTTGTTTGCGTATAGAGATAGGGGTGTGTGTGTGTGTGTGTGTTTGACAATGCAAAGTGTGTTTGTGTGCATTAATGAACAATTTCTCTTTTAAAGTAAAAGCAATTTGTAACTTTAAGACTTTTTTGCTTATAGATATCTGGTAGAGCTTTTGAAATAGAAGGTTAAAGTTTGGAAATGTATGCCTTGTTTTCCCTTCCATAGATTACTAATGAACACTTCCCACGAGATTATACTTTTAAAAACCAGGACGCTTCCTATCTTTGTTTAACACCTACAGATTCTTATATAGTTCATTATATCAAGAAGTGAAATCTGAAATCGAACTTGCAGCGTTTTCTGTAAAAAAACAAACAAACAGGGAAAGTTGTGACAGTAATCTATACATTCATCCAGCAAACATTTGTTGGTGCCTAGTGTATGTCAGACACAGCCAAGCACCGGGACTACAGCAATGAATAAGACATGACCATTACCTCCAAGAAGCACACAGTCTACTTGGAAAGATGATATTTCAATGAGTAATTTGACTATTTAGAAGTAAACACTGAAGGAAAACCTGGTTGGCTCAGTCAGTTAAGCGTCCAACTCTTGATTTTGGCTCATGTCATGATAGGGTCATGAGATTGAGCCCCACATCAGGCTCCACACAGGGCATGGAGCCTGCTTAAGATTCTCTCTCCCGGGCGCCTGGGTGGCCCAGTGGGTTAAAGCCTCTGCTTTCGGCTCAGGTCATGATCTCAGGGTCCTGGGATCGAGGCCCGCATCGGGCTCCCTGCTCAGCAGGGAGCCTGCTTCCCCCCACCCCCCGCCTGCCTCTCTGCCTCCTGTGATCTCTCTCCCTCTGTCAAATAACTAAATAAATTAAAAAAAAGATTCTCTCTCCCCCTCTCCCTCTGCCCCTTCCCTGTACCCCAGCCCTGATCTCTCACTCTCTCTCAAAAAAAAAAAAAAAAANAAAAAAGGAAGAAGAGGAAGTAAACACTAAAAATGAGGAACATAAATGATGTTATAGAGTATAGTGAAGGGAGCAATAACTATATCTGGGAAGGAAATGCGATCAGGGAAGTCCTCTCAGAAGAGGTGATATTTGAATTATGTCATAAAAGATCTAAAGGAATTTATCAGACTGACAAGTGCTGGGCAGCAATTAGTGAAAATATTTAAGGTTGGGCAAAAGTATAGAAAGTAGCCACACATTGCAGGTAGCTATATTAGTTAGTATAATCTTTCCAGAGGGAAATATGGGGGAAATGTAACAAAAACTTTAATTGTAAATGCCTTTTGACTTGACAATTCAACCTTAAATGTACTTTAAGAAAATAAATATACAGGGCTCCTCGGTGGTTCAGTTGGTTAAACTGCTGCCTTTGGCTCAGGTCACGATTCCAGGGTCCTGTGATCGAGCCCCTCATCGGGCTCCCTGCTCAATGGAAAACCTGCTTCTCCCTTTCCCTCTGCCTGCCACTGCCTACTTGTGCGCTCTCTCTCTCTGTGTCAAATAAATAAATAAAATCTTTAAATAAATAAATAAATAAATAAATAAATAAATCACAGCTATTAAAAAAGAAATATACATAAAGTGTTTAAAGTTATTCATTGAACACTTGTTTATAAAAGCACAAAAGTGAAAGTAGGCTAAAAGTGTAAGTTACTAGTATGCAATGGAATACATGCAATCATTAGAAGTGATGTTTATAGAAGAATATTTAATGAGTGGAAAGATGTTTATGCTCTAGTAAATGAAAATGCAAGGTTATATGACATCAGATACAGTAAGTTCCCACTTTTTGAAATAGATGTACATGTGTGCGTAGCACTCCAATATTTATAGCAATGTCCACAATAGCGAAACTGTGGAAGGAGCCCAGTTATCCTTCGACAGATGAATGTATAGAGAAGATGTGGTTCATATACACAATTGAATATTACTCAGCCATTAGAAAGGATAAATACCCACCATTTGCATTGACATGGATGGAACTGGAGGGGATATGCAACTGAAATGAAATAAGTCAAGCAGGGAAAGATAATTATCATATGGTTTCACTCATATGTGGAACACAGGGAATATTGTGGAGGACCATAGGGGAAGGGAGAGAAAACGGAATGGGAAGAAATCAGAGAGGGAGACAAACCATGAGAACCTCTGGACTCCCGGGAAACAAACTGAGGATTACAGAAGGGAGAGGGTGGGGGAGTGGGGGAGTGGGGTGGTGGGTATTAAGGGGGGCACGTGTTGTGATGAGCACTTGGTGCTATACTCAACTAATGAATAGTTGAACACTATATCAAAAACTATTGTTGTACTATATGTTGGCTAACTGAACATAATAAAAAATAGTAATAAGTTTAAGAAAGAAAAAAACTATAACGTTCTTCACCATAGTATTTTGATGTGCGTTCATTTCTAAATTTTTATAGTAGAACTTTATTTTTATAATTAAAAATAAATAATAAAAATTATTTTTCAAGAATCTTGAAAATGTGCAGAGTCCTAGACCCAGAAGTTTCACTTCTAGGAATTTATTCTAAGGAAATAAGCCAATATAACTCCTAGAACATCAAGTAATTGGAAACAAGCTAAATGTCTAATTACATGGGATTGGTTTAATAAATTACAGTACACCATATGATGGACTGCCGTGCAGCCATTAAAAGTCATGTTGTCAGTAGATGAGTCATTACTGTCATAGGAAAATGTTCATGATATATTAAAGGGAAAAAGCAGGATACGAAACAGTGGAAAAGACATATACCAAAATGTTGATAGTGGGTTTCTCTGGGTTATGGTATTAAGTTTGGTGTTTGGTTTTTTTTTTTTTCATTTCATGCATGTCTATATTTCCTAAGTTTGGTGGTTTGAGCATGTTACTTTTTCAAATGAAAGGTTATTGGTTGTTGTTTTTTTTTAATGAAAGGTCTTTTTTTTTTAATGAGAGGTCATTTTTTTTAAATGAGTATGCTCTTAGTTGTGACATTAAACAAGTATCAATAAATAGCTGAGGATGCGTGAGAGTCCACAGTGACATAAGTACATAGAAGGAGCAAACGGCAGGCACAACATGTTTTTGTAAAGGGGAGGATGTCATACAAAACATGCCAGACAGACCTAAGAGGACTTCTCCATCCTGTCCCCGGAGCAGTGTTAGAGTAACAGACAGCCCAACATGCACAGTCCCATTTGGAATCTGCCCTCGCTCAGCACCATCTGTCCCAACCCCTCTATTTTGTACAGGCCTTCGTTTGTGTCTCCTTCTTCATTCTAATCTCTTTTGAAGGCAGTGATAATGCCTAACCCAATATTGTGTTATTTTTTCTCCTCCAGCCTCCAGCATCCGGCATGATGCTTTTCACATAGGAATGCTCAATAAGTGCTTGTTAAACAAATTTTTAAATAAATAAATTTAAAAATAAAAGTCACAATGCTTTTTATCAGAATGCTTCCGATTTTGTGCCCTATTTGCCCGGAGAAGCCCATTAGATTAATGTCTTCAAGGATGACTTTCTAATGATCTAAGTGAGAAACTTTTCTTTGGTTTTAATTGTTGCATGTCCATAACCCATTAAGTATAATTTAGATTCTGTGAGTAAAATTTCTTGTATATTTTCCCAGTACTAAAAAAAACATTAGCTAACACTTAGCTACGCTGGAACTCATCTGCCATTTCTCGGCCCAGGGATTGATGCAGTCTTGGGAGGCTTTTCTGCAATTTGTCCCCATTAACTTGATTTTTTTTTTTCTCTAGCTTTGTTTTACTGTTGCCTGAAAATGTAGCAATTTCACTATCTTCCCTCTGCTAAGCTATTACCGATTCTACTAATTGTGTATCAGCATCCATTTCATTTTATTTCTTAGTTACAGAACCCTGATTTTGTCCTAGTGGCCTTGTGCCCAGCTACAAACATTAGCCTTCTTAGACAAACCTGCAAGACAGTGGCCACGAGGCTCTGTTCTGGCCATCAAGGTATAAGGTGAAATCTCCAGAGGAAGAATCTCCATCCCTAAATAAGAAAGCTGAGAAAGTTCTTTGCCCCTCTTGTCTTCACCTTTCCTTTTGTCCCCTTACCTTCCTCTTGCCTAGAATACGAACTTGTTGCCTAAAGCTATAGCAGCCATTGACTCAGAGATACTGTGACTTGCCCTAGATACAGCCAATAAGTAGGAAACTAGAAGAACATAAATATCCAGACCACTCCTTCTGTTATGCCTTGAACGTAATTATCAGTAAACTTCCCCTTATTATAGATCCTGTGCAAGTTCCATACCAAGAAATAAAGGGGAGAGAAAAGACTATCCCTGCCCTCAAGTGGATTACAAATAAATTTTTGTGCAAATGTAATGAAGATAGAACGTGGTAATTATGTATGTGTTAAGAGAACAAAAAAGTGTAAGATCCACCTTTTTTTCTAGATTAAAAGCTCTTTTTATTTCAGAAAAGTTTTCCTGAATTGCAGGTTTTTTTTTATTACATATAATGTATTATTTGCCCCAGGGGTACAAGTGTAAGATCCATCTTGAGTGGGAAATTCTACAGAAACTTTGGGAAGGGAGTGGGCCTTGAAGTACAGTCAATAGTTACAAATGAAGGAGTGGTAACTCCAGGCAGATAATGAAACATGAGTGAAGATATGAAAGGAAACTTTTTTGGGTAGAGTTTGGTAGTTGGATGTGGTTGGAGCATATGCTGCACAGGTGGAAACAGAAGGAGACAAACCTAGAAAATAGTTTGGGTATGGATTGTGAAGACTATGTTTCTTTTTTTCCCTTTTTTTGTTTATTTATACTCTATTAGCCAATATATAGTACATCATTAGTTTCAAATGTAGAGTTTAGTAATTCATCAGTTGCATATGATACCCAGTGCTCATCACATCACATGCCCTCCTTAATGTCCAGTTACCCCATCCCCCCACCCACCTCCCTTCCAGCAACCCTCAGTCTGTGTCTTATAGTTAGTGAAGACTATATTTCAATTGTATTTTGTAGGTGGTAGGCATCTATGAAAAATAATTTTTAAATCATGAATTG
Source organism: Ailurus styani (assembly GCA_002007465.1). Classification (NCBI taxonomy): domain Eukaryota; kingdom Metazoa; phylum Chordata; class Mammalia; order Carnivora; family Ailuridae; genus Ailurus; species Ailurus styani. The sequence continues at coordinate 3,818,014 of LNAC01000091.1, forward strand.
ACATAGTCAGATCTATGTTTTGGGAGGAAGGAAACAAGATTAGGAGACTCTTGCCATAGTGTTGATGAGCAGTGGTTAGGACCTTTCCATGTCATTGGTGAAGGCAAAGGAGAGGAATGGATTCATAATGCATTTTACCTGTAATAATGATGAAACAGAAGGATGAACTGGGCACCAAAGATGACAATGGTATATTGTTTCTTGAAAATTTTTAAAAATGGGGTCCTAACCATCTATCTCGAATGAGTTGCATATTTATATGAAGGAAGGTAAGGAATTGGCCACACGATTTCTTGAGGGAACATTCTCTGCCTTTGGGCAAATAAAAAACATGTACAAATTGGTAGCTCATTCTGCAGTCTGGTTGGATTACTGATCATCTAAGTCTATTGCTTTTTTCTTTCCATCTTGTTGTAGACTGCTAACTATATTACTGGTTAGTATGACATCCTTCCAAGAAAAAAAAAAAACTGGAGAAATTCTGAGATCTCATGTGCCGAGGTTCCCGTTATCTGAATGCCTGTCATTGGCTTGGGTAGCCTATGCCCGAATACACAGATTTCCACAACAAATAGAAAACATTAGATGTGTAATGAGCTCAGTAATCACTGACTTCTCCTCCCTGGTCAGCATGATAACCATTGAATGAGTCTTTAAACATCTATGAATTTTATTTATTATTATTCTTTTCCCCTCAACTTTATTGAGGAATAATTGACAATATTATATAATGTGATATTTCATATATATATCCATTGTGGAGTGATTACCAAGATCAAGATAATTAACATATTCATCACCTTACACACTTCACTCTCTCTTTTTTTAATACGATATCATATTTTTATTGCCCTTTAACTACCATTATTACTGATAAGAAGAAATCCTGTTTCTTTTGATAAAAAGTTTATACTATTTTTTCTTTCAGACTGTGTTTCCTTTGTCTTAAGATTTTTAAGAGAAGGTTACTTTCTTTTCTATACTACAGTCACTGTTGCTATTTTTAGGAATCACAAAGTTCAGCCTCAGTATGTTTTTTTTTTCAATAAGTTATTTTTATTTAACATCTATAAGTGTGCTGGGCACTATGACTTTTTACCATGTCACAGATTTTTATAGAAACCTTATTTCCAGAATAGTCAAGGAAAATTTTACTTTTGGAAGACATCCTTGTCTAGAAGTATCAGCTTAATTTTACGGTTATATTATTGATTTATTTAGGTCCCAGAATCGATTTAGAGGCTTTTCAAGGTATACAAAGAGGCAATATGATCATTTAAATCATACTTAAGGCCAAGTTTTTCCTGATGACATGTTCTTGAGTTACTGCGTGGTTATTTGGTACATGAAAGACTATTTCCTGGTATAATCAATATCATTGATAGAAAACCATCCTTTATTCTTTTTGGCTTGATTTTTGTTCCTAGGTTATCTTATATGCCTTTGGATCTCTTGTCTCATGAAATATCTTGATAATTTTGCTCCTCAGTTTTTTGTTGTTGTTTTTTTTACCTGTTGATTACTAGAAGACCTTGGGTTACTTGTCCATTTGCTAGATGGTTTTTATATAAGGGATATTTTAGACACTTGGTCATAATTTTTCTTATTAAGTCTTTAAATTTTTATTAATAGAAAAGAGTCATCTCAAAAACAGTATTGATAATTTTAGTAAAATTGTTCTGTTCAAGTTGAGAAGCACCATCATTGACCATCATGATCTGCTGCAGTTTCTTACGTTCAAAATACACTGATGGAAAAAATGACTGGCTTCTCCAAGTTTGTCATTGTTTTCCCAGTTGGGAAAAGGCTTTATCTATTCTTTCCTATTAGCTTAAATATCGTTCTAGTTCTAATTCTTAAAATTGTCTGCTCTAGGGGTAGGGAAAGGGTGTGGTAGGTGAAGACCTTCCCCAAAGGACAGTCCTCTGGAGGTGACAGGACCTGAGGTATATGGCTGAAAATGCTTCTACAATGGACACTGGAACCTGAAGGGGACTGGAAACTTCTGAGACATGGCTCTAGTTTCAAACTCCTGATCACTTGCCTGCCTTTTGCCATTCCAGTCTACTTATTTTATTATTTTTTTTACTCTATCAGAGAATCATCAACAACAAAGCTCACAAATTCATTTGTTCTAGAGAGTTTCTTTCTTTCTTTCTTTCTCTTTTTCTGTCTTTTCTTTTCTAGGGAATTTCTATCAAAAGGCTATTCTTATCACCCCCTGTATTTATGGTCTCCTTCAAACATTAAAAGTTCATATCTCCTTTTTGTCTCCACTTCAAGATGATTACTTATATTAAATTGGGAATACTTGAGTCTTTGAAAACATGGAAGCTAATAATAGAAAACCTTGATTTTTTAAAGAAAGCAATGATTTTTAAAACATCAATTGCTACTACAAATACAACCATTTGTGTTATACCTACATGATTCCAAACCTCTGAGAGCCTAATAGTGATGGTGATGACAGCAGATTGTGGAAGTAGTTTAGTGTGTCAGAAAAGCCAAGTGAATGAAGATAGCAGCCTTGATGTAATTTTAAGTGGAACGCCTTAAGTGGGCCACCCAGCATGAAATCAAAGTGAGCCAGCCTCCTGCTTTGGGTAGAAGATAATTGCCATTTGAGGTCAAAAAGAAATGATGTTCTTGATATAGAATTGCACCATTAGGTGTATTATTGGATTTGGGTGGCTGAGAGTAGAGCTTTCCTCTGAAGCATCTGTTCACTGTCAGAGTCACATGGCAAAAGGGATGGATCAGTGGTCTGTTTCAATATGGCAATTCCTGTATAAGACTATAGAAACACAAATGCCTTCCTAGGCCATTATGAATTATGGTGATGAATATGAAATCTAAAAATCATTGTTTTCGCTAGTGTGTCGTATTGTAAGCTCATTTGCCCTTCTCTGTTGCCATGAGCTCTTTAACAGTATTATGTTTTTGAAAACTTTCCTTTTTACTGATATTGTATTTTGGATTATTTTTTTCCCAGACCTGTTGATTGCAATTTTTTCTTGATTGAATTCCATTTTATTTTACTCTTGAAGTACTTCAGTTTCTACCTCTACTCTAGCTTTTGATTGCTATTCTGTTTTTGTGGACTTCTATGATACCTTCTAAGTTAATGTCTCATGAGAGTACTATTTGTTCTGGATTTGGTCATTAATAAGCTTAAAACACGTAAGAATCCTGAAAAACCCAACTAGGTTCTTGTTTGAAGTATCATAATTCAAATAAGAAGAGACCTTAAGAAGTTATTTATTTCAGTTCCTTTATAGACAATGATACTCAGAAGCAGAAGTGCTAAGTGACTTGCTTATTACCATTTGTCTTCAAGTTTTATCTAATTTTTGGTACATGAAAATTATTCATGTCCAAGTATATTTGAATTTATTTCAAAAGAAAATTTTTATGGGCATTTTATAAGGCCCCCCTACTGATCTAAGTATAGAATATTTTGCTTAGCCTGAACATTTGAGCATTTGCATTTCATCATCCTTAAAATTTTTCCTATTGCATAACTTGATTTAAGTTTATTCAGTATGGTATATGTATCTCTACTAGGCATTATTATATAAGTGTCATGTTTGTGATATTTCTACTTCTGTTGGAAATTGACCTCTAAAAAAAGAAATGAAGATCATCTGATAATTTAAGTTTAGTCTCTATTTGTATTCATCATTCTTTTATCAACATTGAGATAGTTTTTTCCTCTATTATCATGCAAGGAATTGGTGATTTTTCATAGATTCATTTCTAGTGTGAGTCTTTTTTCTTCATACAGCCTTGTCAACAGATGAATGCCCATGAACATTCATCTGAGTGTAGAGTCAAGGATCATCGTTTAGGGTAGCTCCAAGGGGCTGGCAACCCTCACTCTTGCATGAGCAGCTGGACCTCAATTTGTCATGGCCAGAATGTGACTGTCAGTCCCACCCACAATCCAGAGGCTGGGTACCTGCTACATGTTGGAAGTGGTGAGGGGTAAAATAAAGGATTAGACTGGGGTTTTTCCCACAAAGACTACTAGAGGAGACAAGATCTGTATGCAAATAAGCATGATACAAAAGAAACAGTAATAAGTACCATAAGGAAAATGTGGTTTTAGTGTTAGGGAAGTTGAGAAAAGAGCTGATTTTCAGCTGATAGTTTAGCTGATGGTTCATTTTAGTGTGGTGGCCTCTGTTATGTAAACATTCCTTTGAGGTTCATTTTCAAATGAACAGCAGATGGAATGTGTGTCAGTTGCTTTGACTGTTCTTCATTCATTTATCATTGAGGACCTACTGTCTGCTAGACCTTAGATTGATTGCTGGGGACACAGGGATGAAACTGACAAAGTCCCTAGCCACATGGAGCTTCCATTTTAGATAGTATAATATCAGGCTGTGGTAAGTGCTCTGAAACAAAACAAAAATGACTGGAGGGCACAGAGAAAATGACTGAAATGGGGTGGTAGTGGGACTCTTTGAGACAGACACCTAAATGCAGTGAGAGATCACACCATGCCGTGGTCTGAAGGAGAAGCATTCCAGGCAAAAGGAACAGCAGATGCAAAGGCTGGGAAGTAGAAACCATCTTGAAGAATTCAAGGAATAATTAAGAAGCCTGTGTGGCTAGAGCTAAATGAGTAAGACAGAGTGAGGAAATGAGGTTGAAGAGGCAGAAAGAACTGAATCCTGGAGGGCCTTTGAAGCCATAGTAAGGTATAATTTATATTTCTAAAAGATTTCTCTAATTATTCTTTGTAGAATTGATTAAAAGGGACGTAGGAGTGGAAGAGGGGAAAGACCAGAATGAGATGTACTAGATGATCCATAACAGACAGGGAGAAAATAGTAGGATGTGTGCATGTGTGTGTGTGTGAAATTAAGGTTTTATTTTTTTTAAGATTTTATGTATTCATTTGAGAGAGAGAGAGAGAGAGAAAGAGAGAGAGAGAGAACAAGCAGGGGGAAGAAGACTCCAACAAGAACAAGAAGGAAGAAGTAGACTCCCCACTGAGCAGGGAATCCGATGCGGGACTCGATCCCAGGACCTTGGGATCATGACCTGAGCTGAAGGCAGACACTTAACCATCTGAGCTACCCAGGTACCCAAAATTAAGGTTTTCTAATATTAATGGATTAGTGATAGTATATGTATATAATTTATAAATTAATATACATATATTTTTGTGTCTAATAAAAAATTTACAACTGGGGCAATCAAGTTTTAAAAGTTTGAAAACTGCTGTTCTAAGTGAAAGATGATGGCGGCTGTTATTTGGCTTCCAACATCTTTTCTTTGGAAATGTAATAATCATTTTTTGTGTGCTTTTATTCTTTTCCTTATCACTATGTAGCAGTGGCTCTTTGTGCCATAAAAATGAGCATGCACAGGCAAGTACACACACACATTTGCATATAATTTCAGGGTGTTCACAGATACCACATTAAGTATCTCAACTGTGGAGAATCATTTCACAGCACACCCCTGCACCCCAGGGACAAAAATTTGTCCTTTTTTTCTGAATACTCTACTCCAGGATTTCTATCCTAAAATTATTATGTCAGTCCTAAAATTATTATGACTTCAAATTTCTAATTTATTCCTCAAGCCTAAAATTCCCACCTGCAAGTGAGCCAGTTTCTTTTAGTTATATTTTGCTACCCATCCATTTTGACATTTTGACATTTGAACTATCTTGAGGTTCAGAATAATGCCAAATATATTTCTGGATGACTATCCTGTTTCTCTGTTTTCTGGAGTATTGCCTGGTAGACCAAAATTAATATGTATTGATAAAGGTCCTTATGAGAGCCAAACACAAACTAGAAGTAATGTTTTTATAAATAAATGATGTGATTTTAACATGGGTCCCAGCCATCTGGCTATAATGTTGCTATCTCCTCAAGGAAGTTGTGTGACACTCTTTTGTGCTTCCTTGGCTGTACCTCAGGCCCTTGGGCAGAAATGGGAGTAGAAATCATGCTTTTTCCAAGTATTCTGCAGAGTGCATTATAATTGTTGTAGTTTTATAAGTGAAGGAAGGTAGCAGATTTGAACTCCTTCCTTTAGAAATTCTTCCTAATGGCCCAGCATCATGGGAAACTTCCAGCCTATTTTGTAATGTCTATCCAACCCTAGTTACATTTGACATCATAAAACATTAATCAAAGATTTGCTTCAGGGCATACTGTGATAATTTCCTACTTAGAAAGTTTGCCCACATACTTTTCTCCCCTGTTTGCTTAGGCCTTTGGTTTCAAAGTATAATTAAAACTAATTGCTGAGAATAAAACTTGGGATGCTAAGAATAAAACTTGGCATGCCAGTCCAATATGGTGATCAGATGAAGGATTATATTTTCAGTGTTGTTTAACTTTGTAAGAAAGGATACAAGTAGCTCTAGCAAAAAGAACAGATGATTTGACTTCATAGATGTGTTTTTTTCCAAGCTTTTTGTCCTTTTCCACCTGTAATGCCCATTTAACATTTGGAGTGATATGATGCAAACATGACACTAAGGGAAAATTGACTGTCATGTCATTGTTAAGAGAATGTGATGCCCTGAGTTTAAACTATGACATAAAGAAGTGAAAACAATCTCTTCTTTGTTTATTCTTTCTGGCTTAATTTCTTGCAATTCATCTTTATTTTTCAGTTGTCTAAGACAAGATAGTGAATACTCTGGTTTCAGTTTATTCCTTTTAAAAATGTAACTTAAGGTAGAAAAACAAATTCATTTTAAAAGTGAATTTATACCATTTCTATCAACTCTAGTTTTCTTTTAAATCAGATATTTAATTTCAAAAAATGTATTCTATGATTTAAGCTTTCTTATTAAAGTCTTTGTTTGGGATTTGTTGCACTAAACTTAGCAGACATCCTCCCCACACCCCCACAACACACACATTCTCTTTTAAAAAGACAATCCCCTATAGTTTAAATTGATTATACTAACTCTATTGATATTGCCTGTGTCCGTTTTATAACCTGAAGTTTGTAAATTATTAGGAGAGAGTCTGAATCTTAATAGATTGATGTTAAGAAGTCAGATAATTTCAGAATCTTGTGGGAACTTTCTAGTTTCCACTCTTTTATCACCTCAGAAGACTTTTTCATGAAAGACAGGGATTAGTGACGACTTTCTAATGCAGAGTTAGTCTTTAGTTTTTTGTTTAAAAATGACACTTTGAACATGTAGTGCATAATGCATTTGAAGGTCTGTTGCCAAGCAGCTTGAAACCTAGGGGGCATTGTTGAATTTGAAGGAATAGTGGGTTCAGGGAAGGGGCCAAAAGAAAACTTGAGAAAAATAGAGTAAGACTGAAAGTGTTTTATGATAATTAGAATAAAAATTGGATATCAGAACTTCACGGGTCAGCTTCTGTTCACACATTTAGCTTTCACCTTGCAAAGAAAGGGATGTATCAGATAATTAGGTCAAATCAATGATTATATATCTTTAACTCAAGTGGAAGGGACTGTAATTGTGATGAAATTTGTCTGAAGGGGAACGCATGGGGAATCTTGTCAAAGGTCATGAGTTCAAAGGGGAAATTTAGTTCAAGGTTCGGTTCCTGTTCACACACCCCCACCGGTGGTGCATAACAAGAAACCAAACAACCAATATTTCTATAAACAAGTTATTTTATCATTTTTGGAACAAGCAGAATTTCATATCCCTTCCAAGATATAGAATTAAAGCAGTTATACCTCCTTAATGGGGCATTTTCTCCTGACGGGGGCAGAAAGAATACCTCTAGTATTATATTTCCTGCTTGTTGGTTTCTTCTGCTTTGTTACTGGTCAGGCACAAGACATCCAGCTGTATGGAATGCAAATAAACAGCTCATCTTCAAAAGATCACATGGCCACGTGTCCTCTAATGCAAATTCCTAACTCGTTTACAAGATAACAATAAAATATTTTAAGTTTAAGACTGGAAGCAGTAGGGAGACAGCTAAGAAAGTTGTTTGGGTCTCTCTCTTTTCCTGAATTCAGTTTCCCCTTAAACTTGACAAAGTGGAACCAAAATTCACCCTTGTCTTGGTCATTCTTCTGAAACAAAGGGTCTATTCTCTCTTTTAATGTATGTAGAACTTCCATTAAGGTTGACCGTAAGCTCTTGCATGGGATGAAAAAAGAAAAAGCCCTCAAATCTTTTCTTTACCCTGGTATTATTTTTAAAGGACAGACAATAAGAACGTAGTTTCACATAGTGGTAAAGAAACCCTGGCTGAAGAGACACGGCCTTTAAGATCCATTGGCCTTTAAACATTCTGGATTCTATGTGTAACCCCAATACATTAAATTCGGTAAGACTGTTTCAGTAAGTGTTTTAAGAAAGAAAGATATGCAAAAAAAAGTATATCATTGCTCAAAGGAAATCAAGAAAGTTCCTGTGGATTTTTTTTAAATATTTTTTTCACCCAACCAAGTATTATATTTGCAATTCATGAAGTGACATTGTTATTGACTGGAAACCAAGAAGCATAACTGGTAAAAGAAAAACTAGCCAGTCTGTTTTTTCTTCTCTACAGTGGAGCCATGTGTGAAGACCTGCCACCACACATCACTAGGGCTCAAACTGGCTAATGACTGAAATAGTATTTTAATGTTAAATGTTATTCATGTAACAGAATACAGAAAGATTTCAAATATAAATACACATAACCAAACCCAAGATGCTTGTGTCCTTAGAAAGATATTCACTGATATTCTTGCCATAAAACAGGACAAGAAGGCATTTGATGAAAACTACCCATATTTTTGCTAATGAATTTCCTTGTATTTATCTTGTTCAATGCTTGGATGGGCTCATTATCTTGGCGTTTCTTCTCAAACAACTCCTTTTTTGTGTCAGAATGTGTGTGATTTCTGTCTGTAAATTCTAAGATACTTGCCAGATTTTAACAGAAAAATAATCTCTGACACAGATCGTGATTGATAAACTATTTTGGAATAAACAGTCCTATGAGTGGAGAAGATTCTAGGAGACAGGTGCCTCACTTGACTGAATGGGTTTGAGAGGGAGGGGTAAAGGCTGGGGCAGTTCACACTTTGGTTAAACTCTAGAAACTAAAATTTCCACCCTGGTAAAACTTAGAAGTTCAAGGAACAACATTGCCATGATTTTAATGACCTTTGAGGGCATATGGAGTTCAAAGTTCATTTTCTGTTTACAACATCCCTTGCTGCCCCACCTCTTAGCCTTCCCCCTTCCAAAAAAAAAAAAAGGCAATTATTTAGGACATTGTGACATTCAACCTGGCTAATTTTTATACAAAAAAAATAGAGACAGTGGCAAATATAGCAGTTAAGTATTAGTAATGGATAGAACTAGGGGTGCCCAATGTGGGGAGAGAGTATCTCCTGAGCAGTTCAAAGTTCATTCTTTGTTCACTTATAATGAAAAGTCTTCAGTTATCAGGTATTTAAACCCAAATCAGCAGTTCCATATCCGTAACCTGAGCTGAGTGTTCCTCCATCTAATGGCCATGCTGCTGTCGTTTGCAGTGAGTTGGGTGACATTCGATTTGTACTCCGAGACAGGAACAGATGGGCTTTCATTGTGAGGCTCCGCCTGTATGCAAATGTGAACCGAGTTTCACCCGATCCCGGGGCCTGACCTGACCGTGCACATGCATTTACTCAACGTGGCTCAGCCTGGGGGGGCGGCGAAGGGGGAATAAAAAATGGCAATCGGATAGTACCAGCGGCAGGTCAAGTTTACCATCCGTCTTTCAGCGGGACTGAGATGGCAACACAGTTATTTAGTTTCAGTGTTGATGTGCGTTGCAATAAACTCCATCATTTCACCTGTTTATGAACCCAGCCTCGTATGAGATCTCTGTGAAATCAAACAAAGCTGGCAATCAACTCTCTTGTTTCCAGCAGAATGGGGGATTATGGACTTTTTTTTTTTAAGCATCTTTATTTTTTTCCCCAGTCTCACATACATAAATCAATAATTTTTCCCCAGTCCTTTTTATTTCTTACATTGAATTTATTAATTTCTTATTTGGAAGGAACAAAATACATTTTCCCCAAATGCTTTTTGTTTCAAATTAAGAAATATGATCATTAATGTCAGAATAAACAACCAGCATTTTAGATGTCGATTAACTGTTTTGCATGTACACAGCAATGTACAGTACCTAATAAATCTTACAATTAAATGTGCAGCCCTTCATTAGAGTGAAAATATGAACAGCTGTAATCATACACATTCTATTGACAGAGAAAAATTTGGTTTCATTTGTAATTTTTCACACTGGGAAAGAATGAGGGATGGATTGAAACACGACTGTTTCTGTAACTGTGGGCTTTTTTCTTTGCATGTACAGAAGGACAACAAACCAGTGTCTCTGACTTCAGGGTCTAACAGCAGTGATTTGCCTCAATTTTCTCCTCTCATGAAAGTAAATTTCTCTTGGGAAACATATAAGCCTTTGGCTAGAAAACCCACAGGACAGACACCCCCAAACTGTAACAAATAACAAATGGATGCATTTCTTCAGTACATCTGTTCTTTAAGGGGTTCTGTTAACTGATGTCTGAAACCAGCATAAAAGAAAGAGTTGCTAAGAATATAGTGAAAGTTGATGCATGCAGCAAAAACTGCTCCTGGCAACAAAAGACACTGCTGCTGGTGACACATACACATTGTTCAGAATGGAAGAGGGGTCTTTCGAAGTTGTGCTTGTGCAAGTGCGGGCAAAGCCAAGGAAAGCTTCCCTCTAAAAAGATGCCAAATTGTTTTTGCATAAGGAGTCCTCTCCCCCTTCCCTCCCTCCAGAGTGCAAGGCCAACATATCAGGACAGCATTTTCAAGCAGTTCGAAAGAGTTAGGCTTGAAATAATTCCAAATAGAAATAAATGGTCAGGACTAGAACGAGCATTTGTCTACTAGGCACCTAGTAGTAGCTGACAGAGTTAATAAAGAATAAAGGGTTGCATGACAGTATTGCAGGTATTAAAAAATGTCATACGCCTTTCCTTGGCTGCTGAAAATTGATGTGCTTATCTTGCCTGGTCTCTAAATATGTATTTCCATCTTTTTGTAATATATGTGAAGGGCATATATGTGGACATGTATGTATACATATGCGCTGACACATACATACATATTTACATCTATGTGTATACAAGATCTTTCCTTATACAAACAAGGATTTATGTGAATGCAGGATTTTATGTCCACATAAACTTTTGCTCATGGTTGAGTTATTGTAGGTCACCTTAAGTTAAGGATATCATTTGTACCCTTAGAAGATGTGTTTGGGAATTGTCAAGGCAGTGCTTACAAGGAAATTCAAAATTGTTTGTTTACTTTAGAAGCAGGGGACTCATATGTTCTAAGTTTAACAAGAGGCTTAACAAAGTTACATTCTGGCATGAGTGAGATACTGAGATTTTTTTTAATACAGTGAAAAATGAAAATTAAAGTTTGTGTAATATGCACATTGTAACTAAGTTATGAGAACTACCACCGACAGTTGTTTGCTTTAGTAAAATGATGCATTTGCCAAGGTAATATCTGAAACAAGCTTTTGAGTTAGAAATCGGCAGGGTTTTTTTTTTTATGTCATATTGAAAGTAATATCATGAATTTGGAAGAAATGCTTATATTTTTTTTAAGTTCTTGGGGAGGAAAAAACCCGGGCACCATCAGTTACCCCTGATGAGAATATTCAGGTATGTAGAAAATGATACTTTCATGTCTTTACAAAAATCCATGAAAGTTCATTTGTCTCAAATGTTTGTGTCACAAAATACTTGCAAATAAGGAGGTCCTGAGCTCAAATAAATAATAATGATAATAGCAAACATTTATATAGTCCTTGTTAAGTACCTCATAAGTGCTTAACGTATATTAACTTGTTTAATCCTGACAAAAATCCCATGAGGAATAGGTTCCTATTTTTATCTCCATTTTACAGATGAGGAAAATGAACTTGCCCAAATCACTTCTCCCTGGAACAGAAAATGGAAAACATGAGAAATTAGGACTCAGACTTTTGGAAAGACTTTCCATGTAATCAGATGAATGATTTGTCTCTTTATGCTTACTCCATCTGTAGAAAATTATGATGTATGCTGTAAAAATCACATTTGTGAAATATGGACTGTGTTTCCTAAGCAGCAAGAAGTAAATATGTAATATTTCTATTCCTTTTAAAGCTTTGCAGTATTAGAGATCACTGCTCTTCATCTATGACATGGTGCAGAACTTTAAGAAAGTGCTGCAAAGCCCTCACGAAAACTTCCTTGTGAGGAAGTTACCAGAACCAGAAAACTCAAATCCCTTTCCTACTGCAAACGCAGGCTCCAGTTTAAGTGAAAAAAGTTGCATACGTTTTTTGAAATCTTGCCTTGTCTGTTCTGTGTCTCCGTTCTTTGGCAACAAAATTGGGTTCCTCTAGAGCCCATCATTATTTTCCTTTTTTTGCTCTAAGGTTAGTAAGTTGTACCCTTGAAAGGATAGGTGAAGAGCATTCAGGCAAGACATGAAAATCTTTTTCTTTCTCCTCTTTCTGAAGTCCAGTTTTGTATTGTATCTTATTGTATCAGGGTCCGAGTTGTTTTCCATTCAATTCACAGTGAAAATAATGGTATTTAGGGGTCATAATTAGCCTCTGAATCCTAGTCGGCCAGCAGCACTCAGCAAAGGTGAGCGCCCTGTTGGCTCGAGAGAAGGGGTCGGGGGAGCCACCTTGTGGCTGGAAGATGACCTAGCCGCCTCCAGAATCCTTGCTCTGTTCCATGTAGAAAGTGAAGGAAATGAGGGTAGAAGCCAGAGATAAATCAGAAATATCAATCACTAAATATTTGCAGAAAGTGGTAAGGGATATAAATAGAATCTATAACTACAATAACAGTGAAGCTGTAGTTGTAAATATACATTATCCTCTTTAATATGACATAGAGTAGATTGAGAACCGAGAAATTATTAAGACCCCCACAAAAAAAAAATTGGAAGAAAGAATGAAAACATTTAAGTTAAAATTATGTTCATTTTGTAATTCAATAAAGAAATCCCAGAGACATATTTTTAAATTTAATGTTGTTTTCTAAAGCACAGAAAAAGCCCCACAGACATCTGTTTGCATACATTGTGTGTCAGGCAACATCAGATTTGAATGGAATTTATCTAAATTTTATATGCATGGCTTGATGTAAATTGAAATAAATTGTACAGCATACTCTGCGTGGACATATTGGTTTTTCCATCGCTGCTTGAACTTTTAACCCCAGGGCCTGAGCCGGTCACACGTTGACCTGTCTGAACTCTGCTGGTAGATCCAAGTGTGGAAGGCTGACCTTGCCTCCATGGCAACCATAAAGTAGGGTCCATGACTCCTCTCTCCCTTTCTCTCTCTTTTCTCCACACTCCAAACAAAACAAAACAAAACAAAACAAATTAGTATATTCTCGCACAGCCAGTCAGTGTAATCTTGGAATAGTTTTGCCAAAATGCATTTTGCCCGTAACCCAAGCTCTGAGCAAAGCTTTTTCAGCTTGCTTGTCAGATGTTAATGAAAGTTTGAAATGAAAGCCTTTATAAAAGTTAATGGAAAAGACCCCTTCCTGGGACACATTCAGTTTGCTTGTCTACTGTTGTAATAAAATATACTTCACATACTCATATTAAGTAATGTTGCTATCGGTATATTATACATGCAGATGAAAATTATACTGGTGTGGGATTTCAACATAATCCTTTATGGCTGGATTAAAAAAAATAGACGAGATTTTACCAAAGGCCACAGTATCCACATCACATCCGATGTTTTCCAGTGTCATAGAGCTAAAGTATCTGAAAGAAGTAAGCATTAGGGATCTAGAGTTAATCTTTCTATTGTGGGTTGTAGTTTCCATTTTAATTAAGGTACTTTTATACTTCTGATCTGTTTTAATTTTTATAATTGATCTTTAAATCCATGTACTAACAAATTATCATTTCCACAATCTTTGTGGTAGTATAGAAGTATTATTTGATTCATCTCTAAGGTTAAAATTCTATTCATTGGAGGTATTTGTGGTTATTCTTTTATTAATGCAAGAAGCATTTGTAGAAGAAAGTCTACTACATTAAAAACTTCAACTAGGTAGTGTGAGGTGATACCAAACAAAAATGGTGCTTGCCTGGTCCTATGGAATTCCAGTCTTGTTGAAAGATAGGAACTATTACATAGAAAGAGAAAAAATTGGAGCAGAATTAGACAGCAGTGACAAATGTAGAATTGTTTAAAATTGTATAACACCTGACAAGGAAACATGGCATAATGAAGTGACCATTTGGGAATGGATTTAATGAAGAAAGACTTCTTATGAACAAAACTTCAAAAAGGGTGGTTGTCCAGGGCTAATAAACAGACGTTCTACTTGGTTTAAGAGATTTTTACCGAGAATAACAAATATCCTTGAATGCTCATAGAATAATCTGCGATCATTCAGATCCTGGTGTCTGTATGCATGCCTCAGGTTTTTTTTCTGAAGTTTTTACTGTAAATATTGAAAAAAAAACCAGACTCATCAGTTTTGAATTGTAAGGGACTTGGATTGTCCTTTTTAGAAAGCATGAAGAAAATCTTTGATTTCTAGAAGTTTGAGGTAAAGACCTGAAAATCTCAAATGTTCCACAAGTTGCCTTCAGACAGCTATTGGTCACAGGATTGATAGGAGACCAGTCTGATGAAACTGAAGTTCTCATTTACAGTGGCCTTGAGGTAGTTTAAAAACAGCAACCAAAACATCACAAGAATGTTTTTCTTTGTCAGGCGATATAGAAAATAAAAAAGACAACCAACCCAGTGTAGGCAAGAAGAATCAAGAAATTCTCCCAGTTTGCTGTGGGCCAGTTTCTTCCTGTGTAATAATTAAAATACCGAACAGTTAACTGAATTCTTGCTATATACTAGACCCTAGTGTTTGAAGCTCCTTCACTTCATTCTTACAACAATCCTATCAGGTAAGTACCATTATTGTACCCAGTTTACAGATCAAGAAACTGAGGCATGCCATCCTTCCAGGATCACACCCAAGTAGGGAGACTAGCTTTAGACCTTAGGTGTTTCACCTACTGCACCAGGGGTCAGCAGACTTATTCTGTAAAGTGCCATATGGTATCTTAGGATTTTCAGACCATATAGTCTCTAGAGTGGCAAACGTGCCAGTGTAGGGCAAAAGTGCCATAGATAATATGTAGATATTGTAATATGTAGATAAATGAACGTGGCTCTATTCCACTGAACCTTTTCTTATAGACACTGAAATTTTAATTCCATATAATTTTCACTTGACATGAAATATTATTATTTTAATTTTTCACCCAGCCATTCAAAAAAACGTGAAAAAGAAAAAAAAAGTTGAAAAATCAAAAGAACACTCTAAGCTTGCAGGCCCTATGGAAAGAAGGGGCCCCTCGGATTTGGCCCATGGGTCATAGTTTGCTAACCTCTCTGCTACCTTTCTATGCCTCTCTATATACAGAATAAGAAGTTGAACTAGATGGACTCTAAAGTTATTACTCCTCACAAAAAACTTTAAATTCAGTGATTTGCTAGCTCCGAAAGTAGGGTAACCATTTCAGATTCAATGTTATGTAATTAAAGAATTGAAAGCCGCCTTGGAAAACAAGCCTGCCCATTCCTTTCCTTTGGAAAGACTGCATCTAAACTCTCTCAGAAGGATGAAGAATTATCTTCGTTTAATCGATATTTCGAGAAAGAGATTTCATTATCTCCTCTAACAAGCCATTTTATGTTAATGGCTATTCCTATCGGGATTGTAGTCCTAATATCTAGCCTGAGTCCCTTATGATGCAGTGGGAGCCCACTTCTCCACTCTTTAGAAATAACGATGAGCTTGTCTCTGTCTCCTACACAATGCTACTCTACCTTCTACAGCTTCCACATCACTTCTGCAGCTGAAGGTAAGGATGACCAATCCTTTTCCCACGCATTTGTTTTTCACTCATTTAGTCTTTTTTCTATTCTTCTAGCTATTATTGTAATGTTCAAAGGACCCCTTTCCAAACTGTCTTTATTTCTATTTTATGATAGAACCAGGAACTGGAAAGGTTAGAGACATCTTTTCTTTGTATCTAAAAGTTTCATTTTCCAAAAGATGCATATGTGAGAATTTCTATAAATGTCATTATTACCTAAAATAAGTGTTTTGCAGGGGTCCATATGCTTAACTCATAACTGCTTTAGTTATATAATACTTTGGTATTCGGACAGATGTAACAAATCATCTCTTCTTTTAAAATCAAGTAATACAGTTGGTTTTTTTTTTTTAAGATTTTATTTATTTATTTCACAGCGGGAGAGAGATCACAAGGAGGCAGAGAGGCAGGCAGAGAGAGAGGGGGAAGCAGGCTCCCCACTGAGCAGAGAGCCCGATGCGGGCCTCGATCCCAGGACCCTGAGATCATGACCTGAGCCGAAAGCAGAGGCTTTAACCCACTGAGCCACCCAGGCACCCATACAGTTGGTTATTAATTTAAAACTTTTTTTTTCAACTTTAAAACTCACAGTCATTCCAGAGTTTGCTTCTGTTTCCTTAGTATCTGTTGAGGTGATGGGATAAAAACAAAATATAAAAGATCTCATATATTATGATGTTCCTACATATTATCCCCAGTTACAACCTCAGTGTTCAAACTCCTGAATAGCCTACTGAGCTGTATGCCTTGTAGCTTCCCAAGGACTGGCAATTTATTTCATAGATAGCAAGGAAATATCCCCTTATAATCTAATAACCTTCTATATGTCCTAGGTATGATAAATTCAGAGGACTGTATTTCATTTTCAGAATAGCCACTGGAGTCAAATTTCCAAAGGTTTTTCCCCACGCCTGGTATCTTTTACATTTTTGTCAGAAAGCTAATATTAACACATACAGAGTTTGTTTGTTTGTTTGTGTTTTACATAAGATGGTTCTATGGCCACAAAATTAGAGGTACACGAGGGAAAACATTCTGCCTTAAAAGTCTGTCTCCTTTATGTGTGTTCAATATGGTCTTGGAGTGCTCCCTCAACAACTTGGGTCATACAGTTGTAGTGAAACCAGATAAATAAAGTGCTCTGTAAGAGCAAAATGTTCATCTATTTGTATTTCTAAGACTGTGGAGCATTATTTGACAGATTACATAGACGTTCATGTAAAGACTATTCACAAGTATTTGAAGGGGTTGAGATAAAATGGGATTTATCTAGGAAAGGAGGGCCTTTAAAAAAAGGAAACAGTACTGAAATGAAAAGATCCCCTTCCCTACAATAGTAGTATTAGAGAATAGTGACGCTGGATCACTCAACTGTCTGGTAACTTTTTAACATAACCAAAAGATTAATTTTAAGTTGCTAGCTGTAGCGAGATTCTCTAATACTTCTTTTCCCTGCTACAGTTGAATAAAACGTTTACTGCCTTTAAGGAGCTTTATTTTGAAAGGAATCTGTTCGGTGACTTGTTAATGGTATTTTTTTTTCTTTTACTTTGTACTTACTTGTTTATTTAACATTTAAATGATCTTTAAAAACAAATTTTAAGTTTTAAACTTGGGCGATTCTAAATTTTAAGATAAAATCTAGGTTTTTAATTAAAGCTAATTAACGCAATTTAAATTTTGAGTTGTGTCTTAAGGCGCACCTGGGTGGCTCAGTCAGTGAAGCATCTGCTTTCATCTCAGGTCATGATCCCGGAGTCCTGGGATCGAACCCTGCATCAGGCTCCAGTCCCACATCGGTCTCCCTGCTCAGCAAGGAGTCTGTTTCTCCCTCTCCCTCTGACCCTACCCCCTGCTCATGCTCTCACTTGAGCTCACTCTCTCTCTCATTTAAAAAAAAAAATCTTTAAATTGTATCTTAAAATATAGAACTGCCCAAAACATAGTTTGTTCTTTTTTTTTTTTTCAATCCCTGTGATTTGACTTTTTCAAACCACTGCCAACATTATATTGGAATTCTGTGTTTACAAATCTCTAGTCCCACTGGACTCTGGTTCCTTGACGGCCTTAGCATGATGCCTGTCACAGGATAAGTACTCCCAAAGTGTTTGTTGACCTGAACTTTTGAACCAAACAGTGGCAAAAAGGATGGATCTTGACTTAGCATTAGAATGCCATGCAGAAACTCATGCATTCTTTACATTTTTGGTGGATAGGCTAAAGGAAGATGACAAGTAAACAACTGTAACGAGCCAGTGTCTCTGGCTTTCCTGGGCATTTCACGTGACTTCCAATAAGCTGGGCAGCAGTGTGGGGTAGAGAAGTGGCAGGGTAACCCCAGGATGAGCATGTGTGAAGAAATCATGTGACACTTGAGCTGTTCCTCACCAGTCCTAAAGCATCTCTTTGAAATGGAAGAGTTTGTGAGAAATGGGAGAAGAGGACTTCATGTCCTGTTAGCAAAATTCCATAGCAATATAAGACACTTAAGGGAAATGTAGAAGTAAATGAGTTCCTACGTCCCATTGATTATCTTTACACATTTGGATTTCAAGCAAGAATATGTGTTCTTGTACCTTCCTCAGAAAAGAATCATGTTTTTTAGAAAGATTTATTTATTTATTTGAGAGAGAGAGAGCATGAGCTGGGGAAGACAAGAGAGAGGAAATCCTCAAGCAGACTCTGTGCTGAGTACAGAGCCTGACATGGGTCTCGATCTCACAACCCTGAGATCAAGCATCTGACTCTTGATCTCAGCTTAGGTCTTGATCTCAGAGTCTGAGTTCAAGTCCCACATTGGGCTCCACACCGGACGTGGAGCTTAGTTTTTTTTTTAAAAAAATGTGTGTATAGGGCGCCTGGGTGGCTCAGTGGGTTAAAGCCTCTGCTTTCGGCTCAGGTCATGATCTCAGGGTCCTGGGATCGAGGCCTGCATCGGGCTCTCTGCTCAGCAGGGAGCCTGCTTCCTCCTCTCCCTGTCTCTCTGCCTGCCTCTCTGCCTACTTGTAATCTCCCTCTCTGTGTCAAGTAAATAAATAAAATCTTAAAAAAAAAAAAAAGATTTAAAAAAATGTGTGTATATATATATATATACACACACACATATATATATGTGTATATACATATACAGATATATGTATATATATACACACATGCATGCGTGTGCATGCACACACTTTATTTATTTATTTATTTATTTATTTATTTATTTATTTATTTATATTCGTAGTGACTATCTCAATTCCTGGTTATGTTTTAGTATCTGTTATGTCTTAGTCATCTGTAGAACTTCCTGGGAAGATTCTCAATACATAAAGCTTATTGAATAAAACAAGATATTACAATGTGGTTTATGTTTGAGTCATCAGGGGGCCGCTTGATAAGTTTGGCAAGTCAGTGTGTCTTGAATTCATCATTTGTGAATTGCTGATCAATACCATTGATCATCATGATATACATTTCATGTTGGCTATCTATTTTGGGTTTTGTATATTTTAGCAACAAAATAAGAATAACACAATCTTCACCATATTTCTGGTAAATGAGAGTTTAAAATAATTTTTTTGCCAACAACCGAGGATGAGATGTTTTCTAATTCTCTAAACTCATTAGAGAAAGCTACATGCCCTGATACCAGCTGCAGCATCTGAAACCATTGCTAGGTTCCTAACAGGGTAGAAGAAGACCAGGAGTCATGTGGGCTGCGAGGAAGGCTGAAGAAATTCAGATTGAATTAAAATATTCATGAGGTCTCTACCACATACAAGGCATAATGCTGGCTGTTGTGGGATTATGTAAGTAATTACCAATACCCTCTTCAGGTTCATAAGCTTTTAGATATGGGCCTAGGGGTCAAGGATGGTGGGAGGAGACAGGAAACAGAACAAGAAGTTATTTGCTACTCTTTCATGAAGTAGTTTCAGTAGACTGGTGAAGACAACGGCCTGTTTTAGGGATTCAGGGGTGAGTGAGAGGTGAGAAACTAGAGAGTGTTTACACTGCTTTTAAAATTTGGCCAAAAAAAAAAAATGGAGGGTAAGTCATAGCAGGGAAGAGGAACTTTTTTGGTTGTTTTGTTTTTGTTGTAGGAAAGGGTAAATTTGAGCTGATTTTCCAGCAAATGGGAAAGAAATAGAAGATAATGGGAATCAATAGAATCAAGTCCTGAAAAAGGTGGAAGTGCATTGGATAATACAATTCAAGAATCAGTCTTAGCTAAAAGGTAAAGCACTCACTTCTTAGAGTTCAAGGATAGAAGGGGGTAAAGATGCAGAGATGTTTTTACTTGAAGGGAGGGAGGGCATAACCATGTGCTGAGAGTAAAGAGCACGGGGTAGGGATTGGCCCAGGGTTTGGGGAAAATGGAGAGTAGAAGCTTAGGACAGCCAAACTTCCTAAAGAAGTATCATGGTCAAGAAAATGAGAGTTACTGCTAAGCAGTAAATAATACACAGTGAGAACCATCTCAATGTATTTATTCAACAAGTATTAAACATTAAATGGAGAATTCATGGAGGTATGAAATGGTAAAAGCTAGGGTGCCTGGGTGGTTCAGTCAGTTAAGCCACTGCCTTCAGCTCAGGTCATGATCCCAGGGTTCTGGGATCGAGCCCCACATGGGGCTCCTTGCTGAGCCTGGAGCCTGCTTCTCCCCTGTCTGCCATTCCCCCTGCTTGTGTTTGCTCTCTGCCTCTCTCTCCCTCATTCCTTCCCTCTCTTTCCCTCTCTCTCTCTCTCTCTCTCTGTCAAATAAATAAAAATCTTTTCTTAAAATTTTAAAAATGAAATAGTAAAAGCTACTGATCCAACTTCATTTCCAGGCTCAGACTTCATCTCTCCCTGTCTCGGGGTATAATGGGAGCCATAGCCTCCAGTCCATGGAAAATCACATATGATCTCTTGCTGAGCTGTCCTGAATCTTTGCTTACCTATTATCCCTGCTGACACCAGGACCAGTCCTGAAGATGTGTCACCTCCACAGAAGCACAATAAGAGTAAACGTTTCAGGTCTCAAAAATACCTTTAGCATTTTTTAGAAGGCAACTTCCCCTCCTCAAAATCCCCACCACTCCCCAGAACCTCTTGCTCTCCTGCCCCAGAACTTTCTCAGACATGCCATTCTGCCCTGTCTCTCCAGATCCTCAGCCATACAGGATAGAAGAGTGCTTTTTTGTTCTCTGTCCTTCACTGTTGATCCAAGTGACCTCTGCCCTTTCAAACTCCTATCTTGTTCTCCTCCTTCTCCCCATACTGCAACACAAAATGCCAAGACATTTGTCTGAGAATGGCAGGGCCCTCCTTGGATGGGAGCGGGCCTGGGAAGAAGCTGAGCCAGTGAAGCCAGAACTTCTTGAGCACATGGGGAATAACAGGCTAGGAACACTCATTGTTAAGAACTGTTGTTTGGTTCCACAGCAGCTTCATCATCTTGGCTTATTTTGAGGAGGATTTGAAATCACAATCTGAAATATGAATTGTATTTCACAATCTGCCTTTCCTCTTCCTTCCTACATTTGAAACTCATGCCCTTAACTCTGGCCTTATGGAATTATTCATCATTCCCCAAATCCAGTCCTGCGCCTTCCACCAGGAATGCCTTTCCCAACCTCTCCAGCCACCCACATTCCACTAACCCTTCAAGGCTCCGCTCAAACTCTTCTCGGCATGGCTTTCTAGTGGCCCCAACGTGGACTCAACATGTTCCTGTCTTGCGTTTTACTTGACTAATACCTCTATTATTGCTGTTACCACCACCTGCTTTGCATTACAGTACTTACATGTGCTGGCTTCTCCAATAAATTGTGAGCTCCAGAGGGCAGGGGTTGTGTCTTAATTATTTTTATATATCTCACAGGTTTCAGTATACATTAGACATTCAGTAAGTGTCAAATTGAACCCCACCCCCAAAAATGTGATTGTGTGGTTCCGACTCTCAAATTATGTCAGATCCTAAAAACCTTCAAAGAACCTTGAGATAATAATAGTCTCTTGTTCTACAGTGTGCCACAGAGTGACTGCCCCCTCCTCTCCCCCCTTCCGTGGTACCTGGAGGATTTCCTCCCTTAGACACCAGAAATACTGAGGGTGGAAAACACTATGCTAGAGAGATCCAAGATAAATGTTTACTTCCTTCAGTAATAAAGCTTCTGAGTACAAAGGCAAATGCTGAACAGTACACTGACACCACAAAGACAGGAGAGAGACAGGAACTTTAAAAATGGGAAAAGAGCCAGCAAACAAGGATGTGCTGCATTCTGTATGTCAACTCAGGGAAGAGAAAATGGCAAAAAAAACCAAATCCATTCTATCCCTTTGACTACTGAACTCTGTTTATGCTGAGATGTCAACAATCTGTGATCACCCACAGGAAGTGAAAATGCTCATATTAAATGGTGCTTTTTATCCAGAGAATCTCAAGGTACTTTATAAATTATAAATATTAATGTTCCTTATGCAATGTCCCTGATGTTCTCCATACCCCAAATCTGGTTCCTAATGGCCAAACTCTCCCTCTGCCCCTGTCACACCACCAAATATTTAAATATTTTTGCCAGTTTACAATCTTTGGGCTTTAAAAAAAATCATCTATATCAAAAGTCTACAACTTACGCTATTTATCTTCTAACGTATGCTGCATCTCTCCTACTTACCACCCTTCCCCCACTAACATGGAAAGTGAATTCAATTAGATTTAAGACAAAGAGTAATTGCATTAGAAAATAGAAAAAATATCTCATCCCAGAGTGATTAAGCTCTTTACCTTATAGAGGGAGTTTAACTCCTTGGAGAAAACAGGATCCCATGTAATAAATGAATACAGAGATTTTCTAAATCAAAGTATAGTGTCTTGAATCTAATTCCCTAGTCATCATTGAGCTCTTTGCTCCAGGAGAATAATGTGCTCATTCACTGTAAGGTGCGTAAGAAATATAAAATAAAGATTAAGTCATTTAGGGATTTTATAGTTTTATCTTTTAACTCTTTGTATTTTTACACTAAGTATCTCAAAATTCAAAACTTATTCTAAACTCTTGGGTTACTTAAAGTGAATTTAATCATCTGCTTTCCTAGAATTATTTTGTGCTTTTGATATCTTGATTCTGACAACCTTTTCACGTACTCAATGTGAATTGGTCTAAGCAGAGTCCAAGTCATCCATGCTACCAAAACTGCCTTGCCAAGCAGCTTCAGACTAGTTGCTTACTGGTGCTCATTTTGGAACTTTTGCAGAAAAGATTACAAAGTTCCCTAATGTGACAGGTTCTATATAGAGGAAGTCCCAGCACTTTAGATGACCAATAGTTAGGGATGACATATAGGATTTTGATTTGAAATATTCCATATTTGAAGAGGGTAGGGGTTGTGTCAATTCCAAGGGAACCTTAAAAGGTAAATGTTGGATCATCTGAGAGAATATAGAGACAGGTCCAATGTGTAAGCATAGGCTCCAGTTGGGGGGTGGGGTAGCTGCTCAAGGTTGGAGGGCAGCAAACAGAAGAGATCTTTCCAGGCAGGAAAATAGGTTCAGGTGCCTTGTACTAAGAAATCTCCCTTCTTGACTTTTTCCCATCTTTATTATTCAGGCATTTTTATAATTATCAGTGTGGCTTGGCTTAAGTAAGACTGCAGAAATCTCTGATGCTGGCCCTGTTTTAATACCTAAGCTAAACTGTCTTTCGTAACGGTAAAGTTACATAGGTCCAGTCCCATGTAGTCCTGTTCGTTCTTTTAAATAGCCAGTAAAATAGTTACTACTCAATTTATGTCACATTTAGAAAGACTCTAGCAGCACAAGACTCCGTTTTGACGTGAGTTTCTCATAGCAGCATGGATTTTTCTCTTCTGAGTCGTGCCTGGACTGAACCAGATGTTTTTGATTGTTAGTAAGATTCTACTTTTAATTAGTTGTTGTTCTAATAGGATTGTAGATCTGATTTTTAAAAGTTAAGCAAGAGAATAGAAGTTGAATCCTTGTCTTAGAAGTTTTAGCTCTACTTGTTTCACCATATAATCTTGCCCCATCCTAACTAGGGGTTGATGATATCTGTAACTATTTATAAGGTCAATTATATTGTTCTTTGAGATCTGCTTGTGAAAGACACCATATAAACTAAGCCTCATGTTAATATATCTATATTTTTATCCATCTCTTACAAACTCTGTTGTACATAGAGCAGGTCCTTTTATTTATGGTACGTCCTTAATTTGTTACTCTCAGCAAAATTTGTGTCATGATGAATATTTCAGAATAACTACACATGTTAACTGGGGATTAGAGAGACTGATGGATAGATTTGGAGTGGGAGGAAGAATAAAATAAAACCACCATCTATTAGAGTCATGGAATCAAGTAAGTTTAGAAGTTCTTAAGCGAAATGTTTTTAGTCAAGTCAACAACAGGGTGGGTCACATCCAAAGGAGTATCTGTAATGAAGGAACACAAGGATTTTTTTTTTAATCTGGAAAAGAGTGAGTTGGGGAAATTAATGGCTCTTCTAGCTCCTTAGACAGAGAGTAGTCTTTTCAAGTTTGATGAAGGTCATTTTCAGGACAGTCTAAGTGAGATGTTACAATTCAATTTCTATTAGCAGGACTTCAGAAAAGGCAAAAATGCTTGAATTTCTGAAGCTTCCGTGCTTTTTTTTAAATAATTAAGACTGATAAAAATATAAACGTTCATCTATATTCTGAATAATTTATGATAATATTTTCTATTCTCCCCTCCCAAAATTAGGAATTTATCACTTTTTCTAAAGACTGGAGTGGAGAGAATACCAGCTAACCGAGATACAGTGAGTGGGTGCCAGTGTGTACTCCCAGCTGCCCATGTAAATCTTTCTTCACAGTAGGATCTGAACAAAAACACACCACTTAATTGAATAGTCAAACGCCACTGAGTAGAAAATTTCGGTTGGGCCAGAATATTTGTGAACTTAAAGTAGATATATGTATTCTGCCAGCACAGTTAGTTTTGAAATATTAAAAATTTTAAAGGAGACTTTTGCACTCTTATGCCAATTGCGGGTATTACTTGTTTTAGGACTTTGAAAGTGTTCCTTTTATACTGTAGCTGTTTTTTTTTTAAAACAACAACAACAACCTTGCTTCATTTTCCCTTTTATTTTTGAGCTGTTTGCAACCCCCTTTTGAATAGTGAGAAACAATGCAATTAATTTTCTCCAGCGCAATCATGCATAGATTTAATAAGCATCCGAAGGTAGGATCCATCTGTAAAGTATGCATCGCATGCTAAATTACTTCTCTTCTGTGGTTTTTTTTCTTTCCAAACCTTAATTAATTGAAGAAAAAAAATGTTTATTAAAGTGGGAACAGGCTGGGCTCTGGCTCTCCGCCTCTGGTTCAAAAGTTCATACAATTCCCTGAAGGCTCATCTGAATGTGTGTGTCTCCCTCTCACAATCTTTCTTTCTCCGTCTCTATAGTAGGGATGAATGCTAGAAAGGTGTATTATTTTGTTCCCAGGATCAATTTTAATAATATTAACTTGAGTAAACTAAATTTTTTGTGTTTATAGATTTGTATACATTATATATGTTTCCATAAACAGTACATATGTATGGACACATAAATGTGTTTTTACCCATTTTCCTATTGCTTAGAATAAAAAATTGATATACTTTTAGTGGCATCTTTAAACATGATGTAGATAGAGAGCAGGAAGTATAATTCTACAGGTGGATCTCAGACAGGAAATTAAAGGAATTATATATGAAAATAAGATAAGTCTTTATGAATAAATTTAGACCAAAAGAAAAAAATATTAAACCTATCCCAAGTAGAAAAATATCTACCTATAAACAGAGAAATGGAAAAAATAAATCATAGGAAGTGACTCAGTCCTGTCAGATGCTTTGGAGACAGAAGGCATTTCCTGACCTGCAGTAAGCTTTATGTGACCTAGGTGAAAAACAGCAAGTTTATTGTAACAGAAAAATATTATCTAAAAGACGGACTCAAGATTTTTTCACTTATCTCCATCGCTTACCTAGGATGTCATGATCTTCCTTTTGTTTTTTTTTTTTCAAAGTATTGTTTCTTTCTCCTTATTACATGCCACAATTTTTAGGTCTTTGTGTTTTTTAAAGTAAATACAAAGTTGTCATTTCATCCAAATTCCTTATTTCTTTTTTACTTTAAAGTAAGACTAGTTTTCTCCTTTAACACAAATAAGGTTTGCATATCTGCTTGCAAATTTAGGAGTGTTTGGAATCAGAAAGCTGTGCTGAACCTGACCGTGATGTTGCCTGATTAAGTATACTTCCCTTTGCCGAGTCGCTGCTTACGAAGCATAATATAATGTTCACATAGGAGCCTAACGGAGAACTTTCTACAGGTTGTTTTATTTTCTCTTTGGACTCTTGTACAGGGTAACCAAAACCACTGGTCTATTAGTCATTTAATTTTTTAAAATAGAATTTAAGTAGGGAAAAACTAAACAGCCCAGAGGAGCTATTTTAGTTGGTGATAGATGCAGCCTTAGTCATGTTGGCCCTTTCACCACGTCCTATCATCCTATACTTTTGCCATGTAAGTGTCGGATGAGCCATGGGAACATTCTTGGAAGGAATTTTGAGGAATCAACATTTCATATTTTCCTCTCAGAGGTCTTGTTGCTACTGCATGTTGCCATGGAAACATGTGGGCCACATTTGCAAACTTGTATATAAGCTTACATAGAGGTGATAATGAAATATGATCACCAAATAACAATTATAATTGATGCCTTGGAAACTGGAAGGCTATCATCCACTAGGTAGGACATCCATTTATGTGTAAAACGTATCATCATCTCCCCACACCCCAAATTCTGTGACTTCTGGAAGAATCTCGCCATTGCTTTCCAAACAGATTTTGGTTAGACTTCTGTGAAAACCCTGAATCGAATAGCTGTGTGTTTCGCAAATTACATGCATGTAAGCAACATACCTTTGAAAGGAGGATGTGTGGGCCCTTTCTCCTATGTGCTTATGTCTCTGTTGTCGTAGATTGGCGTCCTTTGTGAGCTATTCAGTGACATTTCAGAGCCATTTCACTCTGCAGAAAACCCACAGTTGTGTTTCTTTAGCTGACACTGTGGCACTTGCACTCGAAATTGCTAGTTAGAAAAAAAAATTGTTGAGGCCGGTGGCTGTAATCAGCGTTGTTGCTGTCTGTTTCCTCAGACTAATAGCAGAGCGATCCGAGTCTGAGAGTTCAAACAGAGGTTATCTTTCCCAGGTAGCATCTCGTCCAACGAGAATTTGATTTTTTTCTATAGGACTTTACTCCATTAGATTAATGAAATTTCAATGAGAGCCTGGCGCCCCCTGAAGCTTTGTTAAGAAAACAAATGGTGATTCTGTAGGTGTGACAGCTTGCTTGGAGAGTTACGAGAAGGTGAATACATCCCCACAATCCAGGCAGCCTGGAACACATTGATCTCTATTTAAAGCACCAATCGGATTTTTGTTAATTATAAATGATTGATCTGCAGTTTTTTCCTCTCTCTCCTCTTATATGTGTGGCTCCCCCTCCTTTCCCCACTTCTAACTTCTTTGCATGCTGAGTGCAGAGCTTTTTGTTTAAAGGGACAATCATAGAGAGCAAATTATAGCAATACCCAGCAGCGATGCTATTGTGAATGTCATTGTCAGAGCATTCACTGTTCACCCGATTGAGGTGAGCCCTGAAGTAGGTTTCAGACTGACTCCATGTTCCCTCTTTACTTGGCTCATTCCTGAAATAAGGAATTATTTTAATGGAAATAAAGCATTAGATTCATTAGAATAGTATTATAGACGCTACCATTGTATGTTTTAAGATCTGACTTGTGAGCCCTGTAAACCACATCCCCAGTATTAACTCTGAGCCACAGCGCATACCTTCTATGAACCAGGGTAGGATGTGTGAGCAACCTACCCCGTGTGAGACAACAGGGTGAGTGAAGGCAATATCTCTGACCTTAAATCTCAATTTATAGGGATTTAGGTGATTAATCCACCTTTTATCACCCTTGTAGAGTGGTTTTTTTAAATAATGTTTAGAAGCAATACTGTACTCAAAAACTGACGTGTATATTATTCCTGATAATTGCTCACCACACATAGTTCTGAAGAGTACAGAAAAATGTCCCCAGGTTCTTCATGGACCTATCTTTGGGGAAAATAACAGAGCATTTAATGTATTTATTTATTGAATCCAGAAGCACATGGTTGCTTCTTTGTTATTTATAACATGTGCAGGGCATAAAGGAGATAATTTACACAGCTCTTAGGAAACATATTTGTAAAAATTGCAGTTTTAAGAGTATGGTTATTAGTGGGTTACACTGAAAACTACCTTGACTTCACACTTCTAACTCACATGCAGATTTTTAGGGTTGTGTTTTCTTAAGTCTGAGCCCTTACTTAAGTTTTAGGACGTATCAAGTCAGAAAAATGAATTTCCCCCAGTGTTCTTTTTTTTCTTTTTAATTGTCTAAATAATCCATGCAATGCACAAGGAACTTTTCTAGGCCAAGAATCTTAAAGTAGTGTATAGCTTGCAGTGAGAGGTGACACTTTTTTACAAAATCCTTTAGATTTGAAGAAGTATTGCCTCATTTCTTCCAATGTCCTGAAACTTGAGCAATTTCCTTATGAGTTGCTTTATCACTAATTGTATATGATAAACTCTCAATAACATGAAAGCAATACTGCTTTTAAAACAGCAGAATAAAATGGGCAGTAACCTCATATATAACAAAATATAGTACCCCCACACCCCAAATTCTGTGATTTTTGGAAGAAGTTCACTATTGCTTTAAGCAGGTTCAATAATACAATAATACACAACAGTGTTCTGACAAAACTTCCTCATGAGCTAATTATTTAATGATCCTGTAAGTACTCTTGGAAAACTAGATTTAAAGTGTTATTTTTGCTGTGTAGTGTTTGTTCCCAGTATTTTAAAATATTAACTTTTTCTCTTTATTACTGCGTATTGTTTCATTGTAACATTTTTTTAAATTAGCAAAAGTCATTAAGGTACATTTATAAATAATTATAAAAATAATTTTTAAAATCAGATTTTGAGTTAGCCAGAAAAAAACAATGTGACTTTTTTTTTACAAATATTAGCATATCAGAATAGTTTGTTGATGTCAATATCCAAATAAGTGACAAATGACAACATTAAGAAATGTGCGATTATGGTAAATCCACCAAATTATTTTTAAAACATGTTTCCAAAGGACTGATTTTAAAATGTTTTAATTTTATTCCTGTTGGGTTTTTTTTGAATGGGCTAACTAATGATTTTCATTAGTGTATTTGTAATTTATGTGATCTTAGTAGGTTTACCAAGGTTAAATAATTTAAGGAAATAAACCCTTATCTGATATAAGATAGCTAATGAACTATATTAGATACTTGCCCTATTGCTGTATGAAATGGATCTCCAAAGCTAACAACAGCTTTCTGCGGGAACACAAATCTCTATATAAATATCCAAATGTAGCAAGATGTTGCAAATTTTTAAAGATATGCCATAAAAATAGATTAACGCTAGTATGCAGTCCTGTTCAACTGAATTACAAAGGGATATCATGGGATTGCCAGTGACATTCACATAAATAAAAAATCAATTCTTAATGATGAGGCAGACTTGTTTTAGCACATTACCCAGGTTAAATGGGAGCACACAAAGACATCAACTCCTATAAGACTAGTGAAATCATTGTATATTAATATGATTTAGGGAGCTACACACCTCGATGGAATAATTGTTATTATATCTATAGAGCCAGATGGCACTTGGTGTAAACAGCCATTGAGCACCTCAAACACAAGTGTGGCAGGTGATCTTTAAGGTGTTCTTCATCCTGCTCACTCATCTTATCATTGGAATCTGCGTTACTGTTTGCAAAATGGTTTGATTGCCGGTATGCAAATTTTTCAGAATGATCCTATTGTTTGATAGGAGTATAGAGTATAGAACGTCTTTAGCAAGAGAACAGATGACAATGGTTGAGACAGCAACCTGGATTTGTGTGATTAGTACTATATTTTTAATAAGAAACAGAACAGAAGGAGTCATTTTTTTTCCAGCACAGTGGCAAAAAAATATTTTTTTTCCAAAATTTTAAAAAAATGAATTCACAAATTTTCAATGAAGTAAGCTCAAGTAATTACTGTTACCAAATAACTCCATAAAGGAAACCCTGTAAAGGAAACCAGAAGTTATAAAAATGTGTGCTTCTAAAGTTAGAGAAATCCAATTTCTGAACAAAAGCGTCTTTTCTTTCTTGTGAAATCTCTTTGTTTTGAAGGTTTAAATTGACTTCTGCTAACTTTAATTACCCAATTAAAGAAAACTCATTAATTCAACAGATATTTATTGGGCCCCTACTATGTGCTAAGTTCTGTTCTAGGCACTGGGGATACATCAGTGTAAAAACCCTGTCCCCATGGAGTTTACGGCAGTAAATGATATGATATGATATGATATGATATGATATGATATGATATGTATGACACAATACAATATAAGATATTGGAGAAATGAAATAGGGAAGGGAGACAGAGTGCTAAGATAGAGTATAAGAGCATAAGATTTGCTTTTTCCCCCTCGAAAACATAAAAAAGTCACCTAGGAATAATAAAAGAGTTTGGGAAAGTTCTTATTTATCTTCCAACTTCATTGATCTTGTGAAATTTCTAGTGGGTTGTCCAATAACACACCTGCTGTTACAGCCTCAGCTCAGTGACCAAGGTTTTAAATAGTTGGAGTAAGTTCAGTGTAACTTTAGATACTTAACTTGACTTAAATTAAATTTAATAATGTTACATAAGTTTTTGTGTGGTTTCTTTGATAATAGGGTTAAAAGGTGTATCATCTGCACAGACCTGTACCCCTGGGGCAAATAATAAAAAAATTTTTAAAAATGCGTATCATCTTTAATTTTAAATAATTCCTAAATTTCCCCTTGTTCTACCTTTTATAATCCATATTTTCTGGCTTCTAAATATCAAGGACATAAAACTAGCCTCATATAGGAATATTTTCATAATCAATTTAGTGGATTAAATTTCCAAACATATAAAACAGATTTTCCAAGTGTCTAAAATATAGGAACCTCCTTAAAAATTGGAGCTCTCACAGATTAACCCTTCTTTCCCCTAATGACAAAATTCATCTTAATCCAGAGAATGTATCCCCACCTCATTCCATGGTGCTCTTAACTAATTAACTCCTGGATTTTAAACTAATGTTCAGTTCTTCACCAAAAGTCGTTTATCATATAACTGTAGCTATTCTTTAGATGAAACATAGTACCCGCTGGGAAGTGTTTATTCCTTTAGGTGGAAAGTAAAACTCATTTTGTAATATGCAGAGCCTTCATTCAGGTTTATTTTTGGTTAAATATTAAGAATATATATATATGTGTGTGTGTGTATATATATGTATAAATATACATATATATATATGCTTATCGCTGCATAGCAAAAATACTGAAAAGATGTGTTCCAAAGTGCAAATGATAGCTAAAGGTTATAATGTAATATTTACTCTTTACTTTGCACTTTTCTGTAGTTTAATTTTTTTCTACAATGAACTTGTATTCTTTTTTTTTTTTTTTTTTTTTTTTTTTTTTTTTTTTTTAA
>LNAC01000091.1:3850045-4001374 GCA_002007465.1 Ailurus styani
GAAGAGAGAGGAGGAAGCAGGCTCCCTGCCGAGCAGAGAGCCCGATGTGGGCCTCGATCCCAGGACCCTGGGATCATGACCTGAGCCGAAGGCAGCGGCTTTAACCCACTGAGCCACCCAGGTGCCCTAAACTTGTATTCTTTTTGTAATCAAGAAAAGACTCTCAGGGCGCCTGGGTGGCTCAGTAGGTTAAAGCCGCTGCCTTCGGCTCAGGTCATGATCCCAGGGTCCTGGGATCAAGGCCCGCATCGGGCTTCCTGCTCAGCCGAGAGCCTGCTTCCTCCTCTCTCTCTGCCTGCCTCTCTGCCTACTTGTGTTCTCTCTCTCTGTGTCAAATGAATAAATAAAATCTTAAAAAAAAAAAAAAAGAAAGAGAAGACTCTCAATATTATTTTTGAAAGCTAAATGGCCTAAGAGTTGATATTTTTTTACCTACCACAAAGCCTCACAGCTGGCAAGTGTATGCAGATCAGTTCTGCAAATAATAGAAAGTACTAGAAATCAGCAAGCATCAAAGTTTAGATAATAGCATGAAGTTACTTATTTTTACCTATTTCTATTTTGTACTTGAAAAGTGCTGTGCTGTGTGAAGTTTGACCAATTTGTCCTTTTTTCCTGATTCCCAAGACATCAAGGTTCTTTAAAAAAAAAGTAGGCTAAAATAATTCTATAGCAACATGCCAGATAGACCAAATTTCATAAGGAAACATGTTTTTAATTTCAGGCCTTTAAATGTGGTGTTGCTTCTAAGGATGAGTATTTATGAATGTATAAGAAAAAAAAGAGGCTTGAAAACTTTATTTCTTTTAACAGTCAACAATAGTTAGCCTATCAGAATGCTTGAATGGATAAACATTCCTACTGTTTTAATTTTGAATATAGATTGTCTCGTGCTGATGGGAAGTATTGTTAATTTTAATAAAATTAACTTTATATTGTTATTTCACCGCTTTATAATAATTTTACATGGTGCCCTGGGGATGCCTTTGTTTTACATTATCAGGTGTCACATTTGCCATTTGGTTGGTATAGAGGCGTTCAGCTCCACTTCTCTATTCAATTGCCTGGAGCCACACTATTCACGTTATATTACAAGGAGCTATATTGCTATACACTGCACAAGTTTATATACTTTTATTTTATATGTATATATCATTTTTGTATTTTCTTAAAATTATTGTTTTGTGCTATTTCCCAGCATTCCTGTTGCTTGCCTTTAGGTAGACACAGTTATGGTAACAAGTTGGCTAAGACACTTGAGCAATCTGCCTCAAGTACTACTAACATGTTTAAATTTAGTTTCAATCTGGTAGTCAGCCACAATTTTGATACAATCTAAGCGAGTGCTTCATTGTTTTTGGTAAGAGTTAGAGCTTGATAAATCCGTTAAAATAGTTATTCCTATTTTAAAATAAGGGGAAATTATTGACGACTTTCATAACTCACTGTATGTTGTTGGACAGATCACTCAGAGATAATTAATCAGAACATGTCTCCATGAAATGTTACCACTTGGCTTAAACTCTCCCAGGAATTCATGGGAATCAGACAGACTAGCAAATAATCTGTAAGTGAATTGAGTACTTGTCAAATTAAATACCACTGTTACCAAATACACAGTAGTTAAAGATATACCAAGTTCCTCTTGAATCAGTCCATGTTCTTTACTTTTTACTTTTTTGTAAAATGTATGTTTATGGCTTAGCTCTAAGTTTGAGTTTTGTCTACTTTGAGTTGTTCTATTACATGCTTTATCATATTGCTATTTAAGTTCTTAAGAGTATACTAAAACATTTTGGTTAGCTGTGTCAAATATTTATTATGGACAATTCAAAATATGTATTTTTAAATAGACTTTCTTTTCCACTTGAATTTGTGTATATATGTTGATAAGCAAGCTAGTCTCTTGTCTGAGACCTTACATGCAATTGGCTAGTATTTGATTGATTAACGATCCCTATAATATGAGGAACATTTAACTAACTGATAACTGATAAATAGACCAATCAATTTAACCCTGCTTTGGTAGTTCATAGTCAGAAACCACATAAAAACGAGTGCTGAAGTTTCTACTTTGTACGGTGTGTGTGCTGTGGTATTTTTGCTTTTGAGAAACTGCTCCCTTTTTTCTTTTACCAAAATTTCTGTGGCTGGTAGGAACTATGTCTCTGCTTTGAATTATACCACTATTCCATGTTATTAACAATCATACATCACTTCTTTTCACACCTTCAAGTTTAATATTTTGTGTACACTCTTTTAGTTAGAATCTTGGAACGAAATATTATATAATAGTTTTACCTTTGTTTCTACTCAATAAATGTAATTACCCTGCCATTCTCTTAAAGTGTAAGTTCCTTATTGGATATATTTTTCATTCTCTGTTATTATTGTGAAATTTGTAGGTTTGGGGATGTTGCTGACTACAGGTAGTAAAAATGTGGAACCAGGTGATAAGAGCCATGCCTGCATCCTAGTTGTGACATGGCATAATCTGCCGAGCGATGAAGTAATTAAAATTACCTGGCTAATTAAGATGAGCAATAGGAAGAGGAATTCTTTTTTTAAAGGGGGGACAGTAATCATTAAGCTGATTGCAAGCCAAAGAGAACTCTTGCTCTTGAGAAAGAAGTCAAGTGTCTGTGTTTGCTATAGGGATGTTACACATACTGGTTGTAGATGTTGTGTGCCTGTCGAGTCCTTATGTAGCTTAGATCCACTCAGTAATTCCTAGTTGGCTGTTTGCCTCTGAGCTGAATGCACAGTCTTTAAGTTTGCTTTTCTAGTTCAAATATTTAGAGATTCTACATGTGCCATTTGAAAAGTCCTATTTATGCCACTGCAACATTGCCGAGAAATTTCTTATAAAAATTTAGCAGGACATGGAGAGAATTTGAGGATAAAAATAGTTTGCATAAACTCCATTTGGAGTCAGAACTGAAGGCAAATGACTCACAATGTGCACCACAATTTAATGGCTATTAATATATATCTGAATTTTTAGAGGAAAATCTATTTGAAAAAGATTTTATGTAGTTTCTGAATGTAGGTAATTTGAGTCATGTTTATAAATATTTTACCTGCCTTGAATAGATGATTAGTTTTGTCCAATAACAATTTCAGAGTAGCTAATGTGGCAATATAAATATGAATATTTAGGGGGCATTTTTTCTTTATATAGTAAATGTGTGATTAGTAATGATTTTTATTACAGAAGGCTTTTTATGGCACATTGCTTTATAAAGGAAATGAAGTTAGGTCTGAAGAATTACATAATGAAATCTGGGAGTATGTGGTTTAGGTATAATTACAAAAGTAAAAATGTATAATTTATGTCTGCATAATGCCCTTCATTGAAGGTTATGAAAATAAGTCTTGTGATGTACTCTAGGCTTCACATTTCTTATATGCCTCCCTATATATATGAAACAACTTCCCTACTATGGTCCAGCAATAATCCCACGTTCAAAAATACCTAAAATTCAGCATCATTCAGCAAATTCTCTCCATAAGGTAATGTGACTGATACCTCATTTGTCTTTCTTCTTGATTGTTTATGTATTTCCTCCTTCCTCCAAGCATTTAAGGTAGCTTCCCCCACCTTTTTAAAGACTTTTACCCAAACTAAATAACTACTATCAAAAATTAAAATTAAAATCATTTATTGAGAGCTCTATCTGTGCTAGGCATTGTACTGGCTGCTCTCCATATAATCTTATTTTAACTCTCACAGGAATTCTATAAACTCGATATTCCCATCCCCATTTCACAGATAAGGAAACTAAGAGAGGTTAAGTTACTTTCCCAAGACCATACCACTCAGCTATGGCAAAACAAGAATGTTAATTTACATCTGACTCCAAAAATAAATGCCTAAGAAAATGAAGAACAGAGTAAGGAACAGTACTCAGAATTCCTGTCTCCTGTTTTCACCATAAGATTACACTTGATGGCTCTTATGATTTCTGGTGAAGAAAAAGATGAATGATTAAAATGTAGCATTTGTTTTTAGGGCCAAAGTATCCAAACGGACTCATGGGAAATACTGACATATGGGCTCCTTCTTTCTCTCTAGACCCAGCATGACCACCAAAAGGAGTTGGTATTGTGTGAGGGAGCATAGATGTTTGATGTAGTCCCACTTACTGATTTTTGCTTTTGTCGCTTGTGCTTTTAGCATCATACCCAAAAAAGTTGTTGCCAAGACCAATGCCAAGAAGTTTTTTTCCCTATGTTTTCTTCTAAGAGTTTTATGATTTCAGGTCTTATATTTAAGTCTTTAATCTGTTCAGAATTAATATGCAAACCATATATCTGATAAGGGGGTAATATGCAAAATATATAAAGAACTCGTACAAATCGTAACAAGAACAAAAATCAAATTTGAAAATGGGCCGAGGAACTGAATAGACATTTTTCCAAAAAAGATATACAAATGGCCAATAGGTACATGAAAAGGTGCTCAGCATCACTTATCATCAGGGAAATGCAAATCAAAACAACAGTGAGAGATCACCTTACACCTGTTAGAATGGTTTACCATCAAAAAGACGAGGGATATGGGCACCTGGGTGGCTCAGTGGGTTAAAGCCGCTGCCTTCGGCTCAGGTCATGATCCCAGGGTCCTGGGATCGAGGCCCACATCGGGCTCTCTGCTCGGCAGGGAGCCTGCTTCCTCCTCTCTCCTCTCTCTCTGCCTGCCTCTCTGCCTACTTGTAATCTCTCTCTCTGTGTCAAATAAATAAATAAAATCTTTAAAAAAAAAAAAAAAGACGAGGGATAAAAGTATTGACAAGGTTGTGGAGAAAGAGGAATCCTGGAACACTGTTGGTGGAAATGTAAATTGGTACAGGCACTATGGAAAACAATATATAGTCTCCCCCCCAAACCAAGAATTGAACTGCCATATGATCCAGCGATCCCATTTCTGGGTATATATCCAAAAGAAATGAAAATAGTACCTTGAAGAGATATCTGCACTTCCATGTTTATTCCATCATTATTGACCGCAGCTAAGATACACAAACAACCTAAGTGTCCGTCCACAGATGAAAGCATATATTACATATATACATACATACACACAATGGAATATTATTCAACCATGGGAAAGAAGGAAACCCTGCCATTTGCAACAACATGGATGAAACTTGAGGGCATTATGCTAAGTGAAATAAGATATACAGAGAAAGACAAATAGTTATATATAATAATTTATATGTGGAATCTAAAAATACTGTACTTGTAGAAACAGACAGTAAAATGATGGTTACCAGGGGCTAGGGGTGGGGAAAATGGAGAGATGTTGGTTCAAAGGGTGCAAAGTTCCAACTAGAAAGCGAGTAAATTCTGGGGTTCAGTGCACAGTGTGTGCACTCGTCTTGTTGATCATAAGCCATTCTAATAGGTGTAAGGTGATATCTCACAGTTGTGATTACAGTTAAAGATACGGTATTATATACTAGAAAGTTGCTAAGAAATGGTAATTATGCGACCTGATGGAGGTATTAGTAAAAGCTATGGTGGTAACCATTTTGTCATAGAAGTGTGTCAAATCAACCCGTATACCTTAAAGTTACAAAATGGTAAATGTCAATTGTATCTCAATTGGAAGAACAAAGAAAAGACAATAGGCGGAAATATGCTTTCTGCTCCTCTCTTAAACTCATCTTTCCCATCTTACCCATTGCTCATTCAGAAATGGCTCAGATATTTTGCTAAATGCTTTCCCCATCCCTAATAACATCCTGACCTTCGAGCAAAAGCCAGAAGAATATTTAAAGATGGCTGTGAAGATTTGGAGAGCTTAGACAGTGAATATACCAAAAGCATAAAAAATGGCCCTCTCTGTGTGTCACAAGAGGCCTCAGGCTTACTGTGAGAGATCTCTCCATTTAATTGCTTTGTAAGCTAATCCATACCTCCATGTCTTTCAATATGACTTCCATAAATCTCAAGCAACTAAGAATTTCAGTGTGCACTGCCTGGCATCTGATGGTGCAAACTACTGATCTGGTAACCTGATTGGAGTTTAATAACTACTATGGGAGAATTCTGTTAAATTGTGAATAAAACCCAAATGCTTTCAGTTTTATCATGTATGTCTGTGCCAAATTCTTTGGCAGCCCATGAAAGCCAGGTCCTCCCAGACTTGGCTAAAACCCAATTTTCTTTAAGATTTCCACGCTTCTAGAACTGCTAAAATATATCCTGCTTGACTCTAGTATAAGGGGAGAAGGAAACTGTCACAGAATATCGGAACCCCTGAGTTACTTTTAGAAAAGAGGCAAAACAAATGCCAAGTGGTTTTTTTTCCCCCCCAGTGTGCCAATTGTACTTTTCAGAAGCTGTTTCTCAGAAGCTATTTCTGAACATGGTGATAGAATACATCTGAACTTAAACATCACCTATGTACTCATGTCCAAGCTTCCTTCTCAGATGACCACCTGCAGAATTGGCAGAGCTGCCGTAGGCCCTGGTGTCTCTGAGTACAAGGAAAGGAATTCATTTTGTAACTAACCTATGCTGAAATGGCAAACAATATTTCCTGCATGTTCTAACAACTACCCATGAGTAGTCAGTTCCACTGTTTCAAATTCATAGTAAAGTTTCTGTTTGATCTAGAATGTCTTAAAAGAAACTGATCTCCACAAATTATTCCTTATCTTTATTAGCAATTCTACTCATGACCTACTTTCAAAAAAATTATTATAAAGGATCACCTCATTAAAATCAGAACAACTACAAATGTTTGCCAACAGTGGTCTTGGGTTAATCAGTCAACAGGTTGGTAGCTCCCACTAGGAGAAGGGGCTGTGTGGGATTTAGGTAAGGAGAAACAAGAAGCAGGGGGAGAGGAAGATTTAGGGATGCTGAAAGGGAGGGAGCAGCTGGTTTTAACAGGAACTGAGTTTAAGCTGGGCAAACAATTACAAAGTTACACCCAAGGCATTCCAGGTAAGAGTATTAGGCAGAGAATGGCATCAAAACAGACTGAGCGTTTAAAGAATGACAGGTAAGAACCAGGGGCATTCCCCAGGGAGTTCCATGTGGGACTGGAGGGAAGTGGAGTCTGGTCTCAGGGGAGGAGGATGGCCAGAGTCCTCCTTCTGTCCTGGCTGGAGTTCAAGTCCATGGGCAACTAGCTAAGTACAAGAAGCCCAGACAGAAGGGCCAATTAGGCAGACCGAGAGCACACTGTCCTTCTGATACCTAAGTTACTTCTCCACCCTGAGGGAAATGGAAGGGAGCAGCCGTTTGTAACCAGCCCTCACCTACATTAAGGAAGCAGTGAGACACACACACCCCCCCCCGCCTGCCTCTCAGATCTCAGTGAAGGTAAAATATCGCTAGTCAGCCAAATCGACAAACATTTGATCTCCTCTGTGTGGTTCTCATTGTCCCAACCCTGCCCTATCTGTAGATAGCAGAGGATAATATAAGCATCTGGAGTCAAACTGGGTTTGAAAGGGTTAAAGAACTTGTCTCAGGGGGGAAGCTGGGTGGCTCAGGTCAGGATCTCTAGGTCCTAGGATGGAGCCCCAGGTAGGGCTCCCATCTCAGCAGGGAATCTTCTTCCCCTCCCTCTGCCTCTCTGCCTCTCCCTCTGCCTGTGCTCTCTCTCTCTCTCTCTCTCTCTCTCTCTCTCTCTCTAATGAATAAATAAAATCTTAAAAAAAAAAAAAAAAGAACTTTTCTCAGACCACAGAGCAAGAGGGAGTTGAACTGTTACTTGAATCCAAGCAGTCTGACTCTAGAGCTAATTTGGCTTTAACGACTAGGTTACATTGCCTCAATCGTGTGCACTTAAACTTTAGATAGAATTTTAAGCAGCTCTTCTCTTGGAATGTTTTCTACGGTTCTCTCTCCCAGTCCACCGTCATCATAGCTTGTCTCTGTATTCTCTCATCAGTTACCTATTTTGTCTAAAAACTCTAAACTTTTTATTTTTCACTGCTGTTAATGCTGCTTTGGAGTTTTTCTCAAGTTGCTAAAGATATGTGAGTATTTTGAAGACCTTGCTGATGACCTCAGCTCAAAAGTCTGAGCTCCCAAATGGCCTGGGCTGTGTTTCTTGCTATAGTTATACGTATATAGTTATTACGTATTTCCTGGAGAGACAAATAGGAACAGCCTCCCAACCCTGCCAGCTTTCAGGGAGCTACACTAAGTGCCGTCCCAGTCACCCTGCCTCGGGGAACCAAGGAAGGTTTACCACCCCCCGCCCCCAGGTTCTCAGACCCAGGATCCCAAATATTTGATGGCTTAGATTACTCATTATATTTCATAATTAGTAATATGGAATTTTGAGTGGCAGGGAGAAACTCATTTACTCTTGAACATCCTAATGGGGGACTCAGAGCAGGAATCTCTTAACATTCATTATCTATATTTTAGAAACAGCCAATGTGTCTGAGCCAAAACTTTATGGTATTTCTGTGTTTGGATAATTATTAGATCATGTTCTGTCTCTAAAATAGGAGCCTGACTCTCCCAAACATCTTGTTAAATAAGAATTTCATTAGTTTATGGCTATTTCAGAGATCTTAAAATACTTGCTCTATTTTATCTAAATTAAGAAAATAATTATAAGAAATTGCAAAACTGCTAAGGATGGACGGTGTTTTATAGTTATTGTTCCCTCAAATGGGTGGATCTGCATTCAGCAGAGGTGCACAAAAATTGTGCCGTTTTTCGTACAGAAAAATAAGAGCAGTTTCTTGGTTTGGACAGTTAAGCAGTTATGCTGTGGTTTTGCAATATGTTACCATTGGGGGTCGCTGATGAAGACTATATGGGGAATCTACTATTTTAGCAACTTTTCTGAAGATCTATAATTATTTCAAAGTTAAAAAAATTTTTTTAAGGCATTAATTTGGGTGGAGGTGAGGAGTAAGTGGGAGATAGAAGACACAGGATTGGCCATGAATTGGTAACTGTTGAAGCTGGTGATAAGTATAGTATGTTTATTATATTCTCTATGTTTGTACATGTTTGAAATTTTTATAAAATTTTTTAATCTGGGGTGCCTCAGTGGCTCAGTCGATTAAGCTCCCAACTCTTGATTTTGGCTTCAGTCATGAGATCAGGGTCGTGGGATCAGCCCTGTGTAGGGCTCCACCTTCAGTGTGGAGTCTGCTTGAGATTTCTTCTTCTCCCTCTGCCCCTCCCCCCTCACATGCTCTCTCTCTCTCTTAAAGAAAATAATAGTAATTTTTTAATCTTATAAAAGAGAAAGACATAAGAACAATTATACAGTTCAAATTTGAGCAAACATAAGAATTTTCCTTTTTTATAAAGATTTATTTTGTTTAAAGATTTATTTATTTTATTTTAGAGAGACAGAGAAAGCATGAGTAAGGGGAGGGGCAGAGGGAGAGAATCTCAAGCAGACTCCGTGCTGAGCATGGAGCCTGTCGCAGGGCTTGATCCCAGATCCCTGAGATCATGTTCTGAGGTGAAATCAAGAGTTGGATGCTTAACTGATTGAACCACCAGGAGCCCCAAAAGATTTATTTATTTATTTGAGAGAGGAAGAGAAAGAAAGAGACAGTAGGGAGGGGGAGGGTTGTAGGGTGAAGAGGGAAAGTCTCAAGCACACTCTGTGCTGAGTGCATGGAGCCCAACTCAGGGCTGGATCTCATGACCCCAAGGTCACAATCTGAGCCAAAACCAGGAGTCAGCAGCTCAACTGATTGAGCTACCTAGAAGCCTCAAACATAACAATTTTCGAAATGATATTGTTATTTGAGACAAACTTGTATTATCTTTGTTGTTGGGGTTTTTTTTTCAGTTTATTTATTTGTTTGTTTGTTTAAATAATTTGTATGCCCAATGTGGGGCTACAACTGATGACCCTGACCTCAAGAGTCACATACTCTTATAACTGAGCCAGTCAGGCACTCCTAAACTTGTATTGTCTTTGGATTTTAGTTTTCTTTGCCATTTTATCCTTTTGTGCACAAAGAATCAAGTATATGTTTGATTGTAATTTTTTTAATTCTAGAATATATATTCTTAGTTATTTTTAGCTATTACTATTCAAGTTTTCTTTATTGTTATAGTACTGAAAATATATGCCCGCAATAAACTAGAAAAAAAATTCTAAGTTATCTTACCTGCCCATGGACTGGTAGATAGTAACATTTTTCTTGTAAGTCTATTTTTTATTTTTATCTTTCTGAACAGTATGAGTGTCAAGTCACACAACTGGCAAATATTTTTCCATTCCTTTTATAATAAATATATGCTGTTCCAAAGATAATAAATTATTCTAGATCAACCCTTCTGGGTAAGAGAAGTTTTAAGTGGCATGCTAGAACTGAAGCCACAGACTACCAGATGGTGGCCACAACATCACTTTCTTATTTTCTAAACCCTCCCTTTAACAATACCTAAATTAGAGGATTTCTTTACAAATAAATTTCCTCTATTAGTCTGGGAATACAAAGGCTTTCTTTAAAGCACAATTTGAAGGCATGTTGCTTTTGCCCACTTGCCTAACTGTGTTGTGCTGGATATGGGACCAGGCAGTTGCTACTTGGAGAGTTCCAGGAGCAGTGAGAACATGAGAAAAGAGGTGCCATGATGATGGCAAAGAGCCTTGTGGCTCCTGATTGGGTGTCGGTGGAGTGGGGTGCTTAAATACATGAGTAGTGAATCTAAACTGCCAGGGTCTGAATGCAGATTCTGTCTCAAGTATTAATCACAGCTTTACTCACAATCGTCCAAAACTGAGAACAGCTCAACCACCCATCAACGGGTGAACACATGAAGTTTGGTATATCCATATAATGAATGAAGTACTAGTCAGCAATAAAAAGTAATAAACTGCTGATACATATAACATGGATGGACCTCAAAAGTTTTATGCTAATTGAAGGAAGCCAGACATAAAAGATTAAATATCATATGATTTCATTTATAGAACATTGCTAAAAAGTCAAATCTATAGATAGAAAATAGATGGATGGTTGCCAGGGTTGGAGGGAGTATATGCAGAGAGGCATAAGGCAACTTTTTGGAGTGATGGAAATATTCTATATATTGATATACTAAAATGGTCATACAGCTGTATATATAATATACATAATATATATAATATATAGTCAAAATTCATCCAACTGCATACTTACAAAGAATGGTATTTTATGTAAATTATGTCTCAGTAAAATACTCAGAACCAAATATATAAAATACATTTAGTAGAACCCCTTTTTATTTGTCTGGCTCCCATGAATAAGCCTATCATTACTGCTTTAAGTCATGTCTTTCCAGAACCAAAGGATATGTGAGTTCTTTGCCACGTGTATATTCTTGTATCTACTTTCTTCTGGTAAAACTGTGCATAACAACAGGGTCCCAGGGTGATAAAGATAGCAGAAGGGATCCCGAGTTAAATGCTCGCCTTCAATGACAGGCTCCTAGAAGGAACTGTAAGCACAGGAGAGAGAGATTCAGGAAAAGTGGGGCTCTCCCAGGCTACAGAGAGAGGAAGACTCAAGAACAGTGTTAGCTAGCCCTCAGAAGGGGAGAAGGGGGGGTTACCCTGTTGGGGAGAGGGAAGCTGAGAAAGTGAGATTAAATGTACCTCTTTAGGTATCACAGCTCTCAAATTAACATGTTTACACATTCATGACACCCACGTGGCTTCAATTTCTCGGCAGTGGGATTTCTCACATAATTAAGCTTTTAGAAAAAAAATTCATTTTTTGCCATTAAAAAATGTGACAAATGGTCTACATGTATCATTTGGACACAGGTCACGTTACCCAGATGATGAACTCTTTCATGTAAAATTTCCAGTAGATTTTTAACATGCAAAAGTCCTCCTCATATGTTATCCCATATTGATCCGATTGGAGCTGTTAGTGTCTAGTGGATCAATGATCAGCTAACTAAAAAGTCACTTAGTGACTATGACACCCATGGCAGTATTAGAATCTATTGTGTCAGGAATTCTTGTTTTATTAACTCTGTAATTACCTGTTCAGCTGAACCGGTGAATTTTATTACACATTTTCTTTCACCTGAACAAGACCTTTGCACTTCTACCAGTGCCCTGAGGATCCACCATTTTTTTTCTGTTCCATGTCTTTCTCCAGTGGCCTATGGCTTCACTGCCATCTGTTTAGGCAGAGATGTGTGGGAAACAGGGCTTTTAGGACACCATCGCCTAGCTTTGGAAGCTGTTCAGTGGCCCTGCCCTCCAGTATTGTTCTTCAGTTGAGACACATTTAGGCCTCAGGAGGTAGAAAGTCAACAGGGCGACTTTGCTTGCTGTGTTCTCTTTAAACAAAGGATCACTGTGCGGTATGGCATGGGAGTTAACAGCATGAGTTTTGGAGGCGGGTCTAGAGCTGTCTCCTGGCTCTACCAGCTGGCAAGTTATGTAAATTCCTCAGCCTCAGTTGCCTTGTGTATTAGGAGAGGAGATAGGAATAATTTCTTCTTCACAGTGTTGCATGGATATCTCTCCAGCACCCCAGACTCAACATGCCTGAAATTTTGTCCCCCCCCCCGCCAAAACTGGTGTCATTTCTACTTTCTTTTGGTAAATGGTGCAATCATCTTTGACTCACTCTTTCGTACGCCCCACCCCCAACATCCAGCTCTCACCAAACGCTATAAAGTCTGCCTCCTAGATGTTTCTCTGATGAACCCATCACTCTCCATCCTCGCTATCTCTGCCCTAGCCCAAACTGTTACCATTTCTCATCTGGACTGCTCATTGTCCAGCTGGACTTCACGAATTCACTCTTGGCTTCTTTTGACAGAGTCACCATGCTGCCATTATTTAAAGGTTCCTGTTATCCTTAGAATTGGATTCAATGTCCTTAACACATCCAAGACTTCGCATGATTTCATTCTTTTCTCGTGTCACTCTTCTTGTCACTCTTATTGGCTATGGTTGTACTGGGATTTGTACATGTAATTTATGTTTTCATTTATTCACTCATCCAGCTAACGTTTACTGAGTATCTTTTATGCGTCAGGTACAGTGCAAGTGAGAATACAAAATGAATATCATCTGCTCCCTGCCCAAGATGAACTCAGGGCCTAATGGGGGTTAGAGATACAAGAAAATGATTAAAAACAGTTAAATGTAGGAGCATTTGGGTGGCTCAGTCAGTTAGGCATCTGCCTTCAGCTCAGGTCATGATCCCAGGAATC
The DNA here is from genome assembly GCA_002007465.1 of Ailurus styani. Taxonomy (NCBI): domain Eukaryota; kingdom Metazoa; phylum Chordata; class Mammalia; order Carnivora; family Ailuridae; genus Ailurus; species Ailurus styani. The sequence continues at coordinate 3,863,219 of LNAC01000091.1, forward strand.
TTGCGATCGAGTCCCTCATCGGGCTCCCTGCTCAGCGGGGAGCCTGCTTCTCCCTCTGCCCTTCACCCCGCTCTTGTGCTCTCTCTCACTCTTTCTCTCAAATAAATAAATAAAATCTTTTAAAAAAAACAGTAAAATGTAACATGGGAACTGAGACAAGAGAGTGACTAGCTTTGCAGTGACTGTGACTAACTGTATTACATCTGGAAGGATAAATAAGAATAATGTGTGCATGTATCTCTGTGTAATTTTAAGTCAGACTCTTCATGCCAGAAAATATTTTAGGAATATAGTACAAACCCCAAGCACAATTCTCTTTTAGAGTATATGCTGGGTTGTTTCCCATGTCACTGAGGTTACGTATGTAATCACCTCTAGCTATTAATTTCTCTTAGAATGAATAGAGCTGAGAAAACATCCCCTTTTTTATTCATTGAATACTTTTCTATCAACTTTTGTCAAAATCTTTCTACTTGTTTAAGTGGCCAATTCAATATCCCTAAATTTCCCTTCCCTTGGAACATATCTCAGGATCTAGAAATTGGAAAAGCCATTGATTATAGAATATGCTCAAAATCAACCAAAAAGAAATTAATTCGACATCTTCAGATTTTGAGTCTTTTTAAACAACTTCTTAACAGGAATATTCTAGATACTCATCATGTAAATTCCACCTCCTTTAATAATTAATTTTAGTATAGAGGAATAAGACTATCCACAAATGACAGAAGGTCTGTCATCTTAAGGTTTTGTGGGCTGCCTAAAGCACAGATTAGGTATGAAATACTAGTTTTCTAGAAATGCAGCTTTAACACTCAGCTGCTACCGAATGTCCATTTGATAAATTTAAGTAAGTAACAGTTTCCTTTAAAATTTGGTCTTCTGATTGTATTTTATTCTCCAAACTTTTGGATAATCAAAAGCATTCTCTTAATTTTTGAAGAAATGTATTATTCAATTAAGATAATTTTCATAGTGTAAAATAAATATTCTTTTAAAAAATTTAAATTTCCCATTAGGCCTGTGATGCTTATCGACCCTGTTATTTTACAGACATCTCACAGAAGCATTTTTACCATAAGGAAACTGACTCATAACCACAGACACTTATTTCCATTGTTAGATATAAGATCCTCTGTGTAAAGTCTGTCACATAAAGATCTCAACACACTTACAGCATAAGATATTTTAGTGTTTTTACTTTTAAGCCCAGTGTCTAAGATACAGAGAAATGCATGCAAGTAGCTCAGTCTGTTCTTCTGAAAGAAACATTTATCAATTAAGCAAAATTGAATTGCTTGTTAGACCTCTGAAAGTACTGATGACACCTCAGTTGTGAAGAGCAATGGGAACATTACTCTCCCCTTCCTTCAGTTAAAGAATAAGAAACAAGAAAATTTACCTGACCCAGAGTGAAGTTGACCTAGAACTCTATAGACTGTTTCATTTGAAATGATTAGGCCATACACTGTATAGGGCAAAAGAAATTAAGCTGAAAAATGTAAACCATAAGCTAAGAGACCTTAGCTCATTATAACAACATCACCTCTTCTGTTTCCTAATTCTTCCTTAAAATGTACTTACTGATGTAGACACTGAAAATATAAAGATGAATAAGACCAGTCCCTGCCTTCAAGGAACTAATAATCCAATGGAAAACAGATGTGTGCAGCTAACCCTGATCATTGAGATATAGAAGTGTTTTCAGCAAAGTGCTAAGTAGAGGGAGAACAAAATAAATTAATTCTGCCCAGAGGAATCAGAGAAGGCTTCATAGAGGAGGTGACATTTAGCTGAATCTCGAAGGATGAGTAAAACTCAACCAAATGAAGGAAAATGGGGATACCTTAGGAAGAGAAAATATCAGGAAACAAAGGCAAGTTGTATGAAAATACTTGCTTTGTTAGAGAATGTATAAGGAAAATGGTTGGGGTAGGTCGGGGTTAGTTGTGAAGAATATGGATGGTCTTCCTCTGTAGATCCATCCCTATCACCTCCTATTGATAGTTCAGACTTTATTTTGTAAGACATTAAGGGCCAATCAACTATGTAGTATTTTATCATGGGTGTGTTTCATTATTTGGCCATCTGCAGTCAACACTTCTCCCTCCCTATAAACTCTCTGATTGCTTTTTGTGTTGTCTCCTATTGTGTGTGGTATTCCCTTCCACTACCAGATCCTTCCTCAACCAAATCTGGTGCTGCCAGGGTCCAGCCACATAATTCAAGCTTAGCCAAAATGATACTCCCTCTCTGAAGACTTTGCATCTTGACCATGTGATACAAAGATGTGAAGACATCTGGTGGTTACAGTCAGACCAGCAGCAACAACTGTAATTGGGGCATGGCCTGATTTTGTTGTGGTTTCTGTCCCCTGGCCCTTGGGAGCCCCCCTGATTCTGACCTTGAATCAGCTTCTGCTGTGCAGCTAAGAACTCTTAAGCAAATAATGTCCAAAGCCAAACTCATCATTCAAGTTCAAGGAGTTACATACCTGGAGCTTGAAACTATAGGTTTAGAGCTTTAAATAAGGGCTTTTCAGAGATGGATACAGGTTTAAGATTCCTTGTAGTAAAGCTGAGAGTTAAAGCCCAAGAGATAGATCAGTCAAGGAGAGAATATAAAGGAAGAAAACAAGGGGACTGAAGATAATATCCTGGGAGATGTCAGCATACAAAGAAGCAGACAGAGAAACTAACAAGGATGCTTAAGAAGATGCCTCAGAGATCTAGGAGGAGAACCAGGGAGAAAATAAGCTTCAAGAAGGGGCAGCGAGATCAGACAGGATAAGCACTGAGAAGTCATTGGGATTGGCAATTAGTGGGTCACTGGGTACTTTGAAAAAATAGATTTAGAGTATCTTTCCAGGTGGGAGCCATAATCCTATGGTTAAGGAAATATAATTGATACTTGAACGATGCAGAGATTAGGGGTACTGACCCCTACACAGTAAAAATTCACATATAACTTGACTCCCCAAAACGTCACTAATAGCCAATTGTTGAATGGAAACCTTACCAGTAGTAGAAAAAAATCAATTAACATATTTTGTATATGTGTTACATACTCTATTCCTACAATAAAGTAAGCTAGAGAAAAGAAAATACATTTACAGTACTATATGTATTGAAAAAAAGTCCATGTATTAAGTGGACCCATGCAGTTCAAACTCATGTTCCTCCGGCTTCCACTGCAATGGGAGGTGACAAGTGGAAGCAACAGTAGAGACTGTTTGAAGTGAAAGTCCAGTGGAGTGCTGAAGGATGAAGCAACAGCAAGGGATTTAGGGTTAAAAGAAGCCTTTTTCTGTAGTGAAAAACTGAGCCTTTCTAGCAGAAGAGCTGGTGGAGGAGAAGAGATTGAAAATGGTACAGAGCAGAGGGACAGATGATGAAGCATTATCTTGGAGAAGAGAAGAGACAATGGAAATTGTAGCAAGGTGGAATGGTTGGCCTTGGAAGGGGATAGAGCCTTTTCCTCTTTGAAGTCAGGACTGGAAGAGGTAAGATGAAGATTTAAATCACCTGGGTTCTTATTAAAGATGGAGATTCCCCAGGCCTGCCCTAGACCTAGTGAATCAGAATATTAGAGGGTAGGACCCCTGAATGTGCATTATTAAAAAGCCACAGGTAACAGTTATGCATACTAAAATTTAAGAAGTATTAACAGAGATCATACAGAAGTGGAAACAGAGTTGAAGCTAAAGAGTGTTAAAAGTCTGGGGCAGCCCCTGCGGGAAACAAAATATGGAACCTAGCAAAAATGAAATAAAGGATTCCTAAAGAACACAAAGAACCTGGGTTGAAATCATAAATCAAGATGTCAGTCATTTAAGTGTGCTGTTTCTTTCTGGTGCGTTCTGTGGCCCAGGAGGGATGGAAAAGCAAATGTTCAGACTGATCCAAGAGGTTGGGAATGGCACAATGAGTGTGATAGCTCTCTAGGAGGCAAAATGAGGTTGACCCTGGAGTCCAGGCTGAGTAAGCAGGAAAGTGAACTTCACTTCAAAAGTTCAAAAGTGAGGCAGAAACAAAGAGGAAAATCCTTTCCAAATAGGCTGGCTGGATTGAAGGAATGCAGTTTGGGATCACCAAATTCTGAACTCCTCTCTTTACTGCTCAGTAGCAACCCAAATTGAACAAACCTGCTATACTTGATCCTTGATGTCTTGATCACTATGGTGAAAACCTGACATCCAACCTAGGTGTCCATCAGTGGGAGATCTATTAAATAAATGATGTAGCAAGAGCATGGGTGGTATGTAATCATTAAACATAATACTAACAACCTACTTATTTTGGAAGATTAGTCACAACATCTTAGAAGGTAAAAAAGCATTGTTATAGAACATCGTGTAAAAAACTACTGGATTTTGCTAAAATTAGGTATGTATGTGCAAGCCCATGCATGTATGCAAAGGAGCTCTCTGAAAGAAAAATCACAAAATATTGAGATACTTTGGTGATTTTCATTTATTTGTATTTTCTGTGTTTAAATTTTTACTATATGTTTATATTTTTTAAGATTAAGAAAATACAATAATCAAGTTATTTTCATTTTTTTAGTAATATGAAGTGTTTAAGACTCCTAAATTACTTAGCTTTCTTCCCCACTAGTCAAAATTTCTTCATCTTAGCATGGTAGGAGCAGAGCTGATTAAATTAGTTATGTGTCAATTTGTGAATGATTAGTATCTCCAGTATCCTTCAAAAGATATTTATTGTCAAAATGTGAATGACTCCAAATGATGGTATTTGAGGTGGAGGAAAAATGAAGTACAATAATTTGGACAGTGTGGGCTAAGGTAATTTTGGACAAGAATATGACCACGTAGCAGATGAACTCTTCCTGGGAATGTATATCCCTCAGGGTTAGCATCCCAAAACTCTTCCCATTTATGCCACATTCTGTCGCATAGATTGATACTTGTTACACACAGGGGTGGTTTTTGTTGTTGTTTTTGTTTATTAACCTAATCATATTTATTTACTTATTTTACCACTTCTAACTTAAAATGTCCTTTTTTTCTCCAGAGACTTGTTAAACTTTCAAATTTCTTCTGGTTTTCTATAATTCAACTTCTATATTTATGTTTAATTCAGGTGGAATTTATTTTGACATCTAGTGTGAGATGAGCGTCTGAATTTATTTCCTTCCAAATTGCTACTTTTCTCAGAATTATTTATTGAGTTACCCTCTTTTACCTGTGTGTCTTATCATATATTAATTTATTACATATAAAAGGAGCTCTTTATTCTGTTAAATTGATCTGCGTATTTTTTGCACCAATACTAAGACGTGTTGTAGCTCTTTAATGTTTTAATAATTGTTAATGTCAGTCATTACTGTTCTTTTTCAAAATTTCAAAATGCTATTTTCCTCTTTTTATTTGTCCTATAAACTTTAGAGTTGTTTTCAAGTGCCATAAAAATCTTATTGTGATTTTAGTTGGTATAGCATTAAACTTAAAACTTGACTTGAATCTCTCCACTTTGTACAAATTATTTTCAGTCTTAGAAGCATTTTCCTGTTGGCAGCAGCAATGGATACACGTTATTCATGGTAACTCAGGAGTTTGTAAGTTCAGGAATTGCCTGTATTCTCTTAAAGTTCATATATTGGAGAACTGTGCCGCTATCAAGTATGATATGTAATACAGGTTTTGTTGTTTTTTAAAGTAGTCCTTTATAATCCTATTATTTCTGTCTGCCATTCTGAGTGTTAGCTACTAATTGTTAGGTTACCCAGGACTGATGGATTTTGCATCATCTTCCCATTTTTAAAATTGGCTTATTATATTAGGTTGGAGACTTCTTCAAGTTTTCTTTTTTGAAACTTTACAGAGTAATGTCTGCCTTTCAGTGAACGAGATTCATTTTGTAAACTATTCCAAACCCTGAATGATTATTACATTAACTACCTGTAGGATCTCAGGGAAGTCATTTAAATTCTCTGATCTTAAACTTTCTTGTCTATAAAATGGGCATAATAATACATACATGAGGTAGTAATAATGGCACCTATAAACAGCTTCTATGTAATCACTCAAGAAATGATGCACCTTATCATTCTCCCATTCTCTCTGTTTATCTGTTGATACCAACTTTGCCAGCCATCCCTGCCTTTGACTCCATAATTACCCTTCCTAAGGGAGTTCCTAAACTTCCGCCATGGCTCAATACCTAAAGCCAAATGGGGAAAGAATAGAGATACAGCAAATAATTTTATAAGCAATCTAGCATTAAATTAATTGATACTGAATTAATTACAAATCATTTTCATAATGACAAATGAAGCTAAACCAGTGTTCATAACCCGTCTTTAGAAAAATAAGTGAGGTTTTAAAAATTATCATTTTATAAGTTATTAATGATTAATATAGGGCAATAATTTGGGTGTAAACCTTAATGCCTTATATACAGAGTGCCTATTAGTACCAAGTGGTAATTCTAGTGTAAATGCTGATCATGACCCCTGAGAGCCAAAATCGTTGATTAGATGGGCATGTTCAACATTAAAGTGTGTGTGTTTAATTAAAATTGATTTTGGAAGAACTCTCCAACTACTGCTCCTTATGCTCAACTTTATTTTCTTATTGTGAAAATGAAGTAAAAATTGAGGTATTGTTTAGGTTAAATCCTGTATGTTGAGGAGTATCTAATTTTGTTTTTTCTCTCTAAGGTCTAATAACTCATATACCTACTTCATGGCTTAATTTCATTCTATCCTAGGAAAGGCTTCTTAGTGATTGTAATTCAGAAGTTGAAATTTTATCTAAAGAAGATCCTAGATATTGTAGGGATATCCAGAGCCCTGAGTATGGGGAAAGATGTGGAAAACAAAATTGAGAAAAATAGTTCTGATTGCTATCACATTTTTTCATATCCGATGTGCTAATTCTGTCATCTGCTGTTTTCTCTGAGAGCTTTTCTTAGAGCAGTGAAAGCATTATAGGTTCAGTGTAGTCATATTCACAGAACAAAAAACAATTTCTATATATTTGAACATTTCCATTTCATTCACCTAAGAATTCTCTAGTAGAGAATAGAAATGGAAACATTACTTTTGAATTTTTTAAAAAGAGAGAGAAAGAGAAGAAGAATAAAGAAAAGAAACCCGAATTTTTAAAATTTAGTTGATTTCTTGATACAAACCTGATTTATTTCTTGCACTGTTTCAATACTGTATTTGTGGCTGTATATAGCATAATTAGTATCTCACAGGCAACAACCATCCATCTGTTCCCATAGATGGAAACCGTCTTTAAATAATAAAGGAACTCCATTCTGACATAAATGCTCTCTGCTTTTGAAAGCTAAGTAGAAATATATAGCATAATGTGTTCATCAGTCTTTCATTTACATTGAGACCTATCTAACTGTATCTTATAAAATCTATTATTTTTAGTAAATACTTCAGTTGAATAGACTGGGTTGGGTCTTTGTTTTAGTTTTTGTTTTAGACTGTCCCTAGAATATTTCCAGCTCACTCACAGGTTAATAATCACACGATGATGTCAGCCAAATCAAGTGCTGACAAGGAAATGGGAGCCCTGTTCAAAAGAGAGATGAGTAAATATCCCAAGAGAGGAATCAAACAGCAAGCAGTCATTTTTCATAAAGACAAAAATCACCAAACTAAAAAAAAAAAGGTTTAAAAAAATAAGTTTAACTGAGAACTTGGACAGTCTAAAAAAATGCGCAGATGGTAAACTTCTAATGGAAGAGACATTTGGGAGTATGGCCAGCAGCATGTCCCACCTGCTACAGGAGTTTGTCTTTGAGCAGATACAACTCCCTAGCTGGAAAGGGGGAAAAAAAAGTGAAAAGATTACAACCCAGGTGGGTTAGACACACCTCTAGCCAGAGAGATATTCCTAAGCTATTCAATTGCTGATGGCAAAAACACTAGAATAAAACAAAAATGTGAAAACAGTGTGCTGATCTTTAACTACCATGTCAATATGCTTTAAAAAATAATTTGAAGTTCTGTGTGCCTTTTCTGAATATATAGTAACTGCATACCACAGTTTCATAGGTTTCTTGCTAACAAAAGATTCCCGATTTGTTAGAATCCAACTTAATTTTAAACCCTTTTGGGCTTCAATGTGAGTTAACTTTCCAAATTAAAACCGGATCCAGGTAGTCTGTCTCTTTAACATATTGGGACCCACTAAATCTCACCCCACACACAAATCCTATAAAGAGTGTGTATCGTCTCAAATAGCTGGAGAGGAAAGCAGCTTTCCCCATTGCTCACCAGAGCTGTGGTTCTCCCCAACAGAGTCATGTTTTAAGCAAGGTTCCTGTGGGAAACCTGATTGTGAAAGTGGTATTTGTGATTCAGACTTCAGCTCCCCATGCCAGCTTCAGAAAGTCAAACAGATGTTTCCTCGTTTACTGCAGCGTAGCTCATCACTTATCCCAAGAGGAAAATCAGAAGAGGCTGGGGACAAGCGCAATTCTGTCAGCCAAGCCACAAGAAAATGGAGATAGAGAGAGGGCTTATTTGTGTGTGTGTGTGTGTGTGTGTGTGTTTGTGTGTGTGTGTCTCTATGTGTGTGTGTCTGTGTGTGTTCTAAATCTGATTAAATATGAGTTTAAACTTTGTTTTTTTTTAAAGATACATTCATCTATAGGAAATTTTACCCGCCACCTAAATTCCATTTTTTTACTCCCTTTTCTCTTCCCGTTTCCTGGTAAAGTTCAGTATCTTTGATAGGTCTCTTTGGAGTACAGTCTTTGTGCTTTTCAGTTTTGCTTGGGATTAATAGGTTGTTTGAGAGCAAAGCTTAGCTCTTGATTTGTTTTGCAAGAATAACAAGACCAAAAGTCATTTCTTATTCACATGCATCAAAACACATGCATACTCCCAAAAAAGCAAATAAAATGTATTTTGAATCTCACCCACACCACAGTGATGTGGCTAGGGAATTACACTCATTAAATGGATTTACAGAGAGCTGGGTAGCATAGAGTGGAAAACAATATTACACTAAGCCTCAACTAACAGTAAGTGGAACACAGTAAGTCTTTTTCATTTCTGATCCATATATTTTTAAAACACAATATTGCCCATTTTTAAGCTAGAAATCAATTTGCTATAGGAAATATTTTAAAAATCAGCTTTAAGCATTCCCATGTTTTTGTTTTGGACATAGAGTAGATGTAATCTTGCCTAATTGTAACCTAGAGTCAGATTTTTAAGTTGGATTTTTCGAAAAAGATTTGCTGTCTCTTTGCTTGGAATGAATTCCTCTAGTCCCAGGCCTGAGACTGGTCGAAGGGTCACGGCTGATTTAGAAGGTTCTCTGCGGATGTGCATCTCTGTCTCTTCCTTTCAGACGTTCTGGTTTTCTCTCCTCTCTTGCTCTGTGCGTACGCAGAGTGCTCTCTGTGTTTCAGGAAAAGAATGTGAGCTAAAAGAACTAATGGTCCGACTGTCCATCAGACTGGGCAGCAATGGAGGTCATCTGGCGGTCAAAACCAAATAATTTCAGCCTGTTCCTAAAGCCCCTGAAGCTGTTGACTCCATGACTGGAGTTCACCGCCTCTTGTTGCTTCTGTATCCTCTGAAACCTGGGAGTTTTATTTTTGGAGACAAGAACAGACATAGTTTCTCCCTAGCAACTGTGTGTACACAGTGCCTGCCATTCAGCATTGGCTCAGGTTAGCTTGGCCGAAGTATACAGTCAGTGCTCCTTCTTGATACATGTCTGCCCTGAATAGACAATAGACCAGATTCCAAACCTAGAGGTTCCCCAAATATTGGAAGAGTCTGATAATATTTGTGCTTGTTTTGAAGCACATTGTTATCTAGAAATTTTTAAAATTTTTTAAATAGAAGATATTTTCTCTTTTATAAAAAGATCTGATGTTCTTAAAGTGAAACTTTCTACAGGCACATATTTTAAGGTAACTTCCAAGTTTCCACATTCATATGGAACAGATGGGAGTGGAAGTGGCTTCAGAGTGCTGACAACTCCATTAAAAATGTTTTAAAAATCCATAATCCATAAATCTGAGCCACATATTGGTTGTATTCACAGCCCTTTCAGTATTTCTTGTACCCTATTTGTGAATACCACCACCTGCTGGCAGTTAATGACAAGCTCTTACTTTGCTAAAGAATCAATCTAAAAGTCAATATTAAATAAAATTTAAATGTTTTTAAGTAGGTAAGTTTTTGAAATGATGATCTGTTTACTGCATCAGTTTGAAACTTCCTAGCCACAATTAATTCACCAAAACTTTCTAAAGGGCATTGAAAAAAAAATTGCACATGGAATATTGTTTTGAAATGTAAGTCATTCTTTATTTTTACTTAATACCAGCTCTTGATTATCTGTTCTCTTCAACTTCTTTTTCCTTGTCCACAACATTTAGAAATACAAGTTGGAGTTACAGTTCTTCTACTTCTTTCATCTGCCCACTTTCTAAAAGAAGTATTTGTGTACAATGAAATAGCTACATATGGAAAAAGAGGAGGGGCAGGAAAGCATGGAAAATCCACAGGCTGGATAATTAAGTGTTGACTTCTAAAGATTATGTCTGTGATTGAGGGATTTACCACCCTTATTTTGGCATTGACTCATAAAACATATGTTCACAAAATCTGTTTTATGGGTTTTTTTAACAGGGTAGGAAATTTTAAATGTACAATTAAATAGGCAAATCAAATCTTCATGCAGTGATACTACAATATACTGGTTCCTTTTCATTGTTCAAATCTTAACTCATGAAACAGAGATATGCTATAATACTTTATAATAAAATAAAATACAATGTCACTATGGCCCAATACAGTGAATGACAAAATTTTATGGATTAAAGTAATCCCAAACTAGTTTTCAAAAAAAAAAAAAAAGTGTGCTGTTTCAATTCTAAATCTGTTTTCCTAGAATTTTCTTCACATTCTTAAAAATGCATCCTGGTCCAATTTTAATCTATACCTTTAGCCAAATCATCCTTTATATCCAATAAAACTACTTGAAATGTACTAGGTTGGAGCCAAACTCAATGATAATTTCTTTTTAAATATGTTTTTCTAACCTCTTGATTGAGGGCTGTCCTACAGATGGATGGTTCTCTCTGTTGCTCCGAAGGTGAGATGCTCTGACACCTCAGCCACTCCTAATATTTTTAGTTGTTTGCAACATTAATGTCCCATCGTATTCCGTATTTCAGGGAGTTAAGAAGTTGCAGGTCTTTGACACCAAGAAACAAAGCCTTATGGAAACTTGGTTGTACTTACATAGCCTGGTGCTGATTTTTATGTGCTATCTGGAGAAGAATGAAATTTTTTTTTTTTTTTTTTTTTTTTTTTTTTTTTTTTGATGCAATGCCTTTCTGAGAGGAAGAATGCCTTCCAGAGATTTTGCTCTTAGGGTAGTTTTAGAACTTTTTCAATATTCTTTCATAGGGGGCAGGGGGCTTCCGGACCATAAAACAAGTGTAACCTCTAGTGTCATAAGAGAGGGAGGAACAGAGGGGTAGAGAAGGACCGCACCAAATCTTTTTTGATGATGAAAATCTAAGTAACTCTTTAATTCCATTAAAAAACTTTCTCTATTAATCAGAATTTGGGGTTCAGGTTGGCCCTTACTTTTGGAGATTTTGCAGTTTTTTTCCCCCAGACGTCTGATCACTGCTGGGAGGCCTGACTTATGCCCCCTGCTGCTTACATTTAAAAGGTCACCAAAACAATGACTAGGTTTTCTGCAGGCTCCACCCACCACGCCGTCAGTGAGCTCACACTCCACCCGGTTCCTCAGCTGTAAAGCGCCCCCTACTGTTCTTATGAGGCCAGTGCACTAATGATTCTCTGGTCTCCACTTCTGGCGCTCCTCTGCTTATAAGGAAACAGTAGAGTTTGCTGCCACATTTCTTCTTACGCTTTTTAAGGGTCTGTTCAGAGCAAGCCACTGTTCTCTTGGTCAGCCATCCTCACTGTCTCCAGTAATTTTAAGTAATCCTTTTAACTAACTCAAATAAACACACATGAAGCATTCTCTCCTTGGAGAGCATAGCACCAAAAATTGTCAAGGAATGACCCCTGCCCTCCTGGGACTTGAAAACTTGGGGGTCATCCAGACACAAACACGGCCATAATGATTTTAATACTAGAATGTAATACTGCAATGTGATAATTACTATAATAGAAGGGGTTTTTTTAAATATTGTAGGAGGGGGAGAGATTAATTCCACCTGGGAGATTCTGAAAGGCATTTTGGAGTAGGTAGATTTTAAATTGAATCCTAAAAGAGAGAAAAAAGATTTTTCAGGCAGGGGAAAGAGTAGTATTGAGAATATGACATTTGCTTTCATCAGGTCTCTTGCATCCTTCGACTTCTTGGTTGCCTTTGTTGTTAACTGCATGGTTAACCAATTAAGGCAAGGAGAAAAGGAGAAAAGCTGATTTGAGATAACCATGGTGTGAAAAAGCTTTGATCTGAACATTTACTTTCTTTTCACGCGGTGATTGTGATATGAATAACATCATTAAATTTCTTTTTTCCTCTTAGAATTCATTTACCTGTTTCTTTCCATCTAGATTCACACACACACACACACACGCACACACACCCATCTCCAGAATTTATTCTTGGACACTATCTTAGTTTCTGCTATGATCTCCACAAGTCAAATCAATTAGATTGAATTGATAATACAACTTAATGACCCTGCTTGTCTTTGCAGGTAAACTTGAGAACAGAATGCATCTAAGTGCCAACTCATTAACCTTGAAAGACAATTCAGGTGGCTTTATTCTAATGTTTCTAATGTTTGTTTAGAGTCGAGCACACTTTAAATATGTCTACCTTGTTTAATAGCCTCTTGTTGTACACAGTTTTTTGATGGACTCAATTGATACTTTTCATTAAAGACCAGATCCTAAAGAACTCATTCGACTTCCTCCTTTTTTTTTTTTGCCTTCCTCTTAAATTTACATTCAAACAGATTTCCTAATGGTTTCTTAAAATGCTAACTTACTAGTTTTAAATGTCTGTTTCACGCTGCCAACCACAGAGTTTCTTGTCTGCATCAAATTCCTAATTCTTACTCTGGGCTTTGTGGGAAACAATTGTCCAACCCTTCTCTCTTTACACTTTTTCTAATTTTCTCATCTGTGCTGTTCACTCTCCATGCCATGGATATCTTCATTACGGGACTGGGAGGATTTTAGTCCCTGAAGACAAATATTTTATTAGCTCTTAATGGTGATCTGCTACGGAAGGTTACATTTCAGGACATTATTTATTTTAGTATGTTCGTAACTTGTTTTTAAGGAGGTTTTTTCCTCCTTTTACATTTCGAACGGAGAAAATTCATCCAGAAATGTCTCCACTGCCACCTACTTGCAGTCTGGAAATTTACATGCACCTGGTTTATCAAATAAAGCCGATATTTTTTTTCCTGCAAGGCAAGATTACTGACAAGAATACTGTAGGTGGCATTGTGGATTCTTCTCATGTTTTTAAAGGCATGGGTTTTGTGAAATTGCTAGAAAAATGCCTGCATTATAGGATTTTTACTAACATTCGTGGAAACGGTTTTTTCTGTAAATGTGGTATGTCTTCTTCTATGATAATTGTATTGCTACAAATTATATAGGTAGCAGTCTAAGTGAAAATACCATTTCTAAATGCTTTATTCATATTTATATTAGGTTTACGTTGCTATAGTCATAATCCTTAATAACTTCTTATAAAGCACATTATATAATACATTCATGATTATGCTATGGAAAGCTGTTACCTAGCACATTGTAAAAGACAGACATTTTAAAAAACAATATATGTTCCTATTTAATACAGAGAGATGAGTTATCAGACACCGCGTGTACTTGTAATTTCATAAATAATAATAAGGCATGCGTAAATGGCTCTTTAATGCCCAATGTTATTATGTAGAGAAGAAAGTGAACTATTCTAATACAATAATAGATATGAGAATTTTGAGTTATTTTTTCTTCTCATCATAGCAGTGACCACTCTGTGCCTAATGATTTCATTTTATTGCAAATCCCCTAGATGGAAGCTTAAAGATTTGACATTGTTATGTGTTTTTTTAATACAGGTTATTCTACGTTTTATTCAGCCTCCTAAAAGTATATTGCCCTGTCTTAGCATATGTAACTGGAAATCCTAGCTTAAGTCATTTTTGCAGCATGTTCTATAGAGTCTCCCATTTTTAAAAAATTATGAGCCTCTAAGCATCTGTCTAAAATTTTAATTATTTTGCAAACTTTACCTACTTCATTTTTGTCAATTTTCCTATCAGATAACTAGACTCAATTTTTCAGAATATTTTGGAGAGTGTTATTTAATCATTCTTAACCTGAGAAATCATTTGGATCACATTGTAGATGTATGTATTTATGTATGAAAACATATATTAGTGATGAGAAATATTTCTTTCTCATGAATGTGGATCTGGCTGTTCAGAGAATAGGGCTGGTCCTTTTCTGAAAGCATTCAGTACTATCTAATTTCCCATCTATACAGTTTGTCCCTAAGTGACATTTTAAAAGCAGCTGTAACTTTATGGTTGTTTATGTTCAGTGACTGTGGAATGGTTGTCTAAGAGAAGTAAAACAAATCTTTGCTGTGTGTTCCCTGGCTGGTACACAAGCAGTACTATGCTTGTACTTTTAAACAACTTCTAATGTAATCTGATTTCATTTGTATGCTGCACACCCTTTTTAAGTTTTTTTTTTTAATCTCATCTAGAGAAACTGCAAGTCATTCAAGTTTCCTTAACAGCACCAATAATGTATATAAATCTTGTTAGTATGCAGTGCATTACAGAGTGGAGTGGCATTAAAACTCCTTTGTTGCAAAGTCATGCTTCAAGGAAGGCTTCCAGATCTAAAGATAAACAGTGTGCTTGGTGAATCCACTTCATTCTGAAAGAGTCTAGAATATAATTTGTCTAATAAGGGCAATCCTTTCACATACCATAGAAACCAGGTGAGCTCTTAAGCATGTGGAAATCTGTGCGCCAGGATGAAATAAAGCTTTATATTTTGCATCCTATCTGATAAATGCAACAGAAGAACATACTGAGCTTTATGGGAGATTTTGTTTATGGTGTTATTCAGGTAAACAGAGACCTTTGAAATTTCAATATCAAAAGTACCATCAGAAGACAGTCCTGGTGGGAATACCGACAATTTACTGCATAAGGGCATCCCTGTAACTGGCCAAGAATCCTGACTGTCTTGGTATACATACGGTGATAAAGCACAAGCATGTCCCATAGACAGCTTTTTGCCAGCACTTGGTACAAGAACTTGGACTTGGCAGACCAGAAGGTGACTGTCCTCAGCAAACTCCTAGTGTTGGGGCACTTCTCTCATCCACGTGGCCCATACCCAAAGCAGCTCTCCCTTTTTAAGTAGATCAACCTCTTGCAGGCATTCAGGAGATATATAGGCAGCCTCAGAGGCTCCAACTGTCAGCTCCTTTTCTGCTTCAAGAAATGAAGAAGCTCCATACAGCACAGTTATTTTTTAAAAGACTATAATAAGTTACAGTTATGGGTCATGGTAGTTTTTTCTATAGTGTTATTACCATTATTATCTTCTACGGCAGTAAAAATTGATTGTTCAGATGAGCAGTGTGAGAGACCCTCAAATTCAGGCAGCAGGTCTAAATCTCCCATCTAGATGGCAAAAAAAAAAAAGAAGGAGAAGAAAAAGAAAAAGCAAAGAGAAGAGCATATTAACCTGCTACTCCTCTCCCCACCTTCATAACTTACTAGCAAATTTTATGAATGTCCATGGATGTCCCACAAATGTACCCCTCTAAGTGAAACTACACTGTGAAGTTGCAAATCTTAAGTTTGCGACCATCTGTCCTCTTTTTTGGTCATCTTCACCCATATCTGCATTACTGCTATAGTGACTGCATAGCTCCACATGTAAGATTTGCGTGTGTAATAAAATGGCTTAAATAGTGTTTGGACACATATTTGTGAGTTCAGGTGAATATGAAAAGGCAGACATTTTCGAGCCCCAGAATGTGTTAACAGAGAATATACAGCTAGTGGTTAAAACGGGGAACATTAGTCAGGAATCCTTGAGTTCCTGACCTGCAACAAGCTACAGTACTTGCCAGATTCAGTAGGCAATGAAACTTATTTTAAAATGTTTCAAGATAGAGATTTTAAAATATAACAAAATACATTTGAAAGTACAAGATGCTAGGTTTTCATACAGTTATTGTCAGTAGCTTTAAAAATTGAAATTGTTGAAATAACATTCTATGTTCTCTTATCCCTTTACTACATACCAGTTCTTTGGTATCATCCATATGCTTAATCAAGTAAACTTACAAACACTTAATAAAATCCTCTTTGACTTCAGGGGGTATTTTGAATCCTCCTAAAATCACAAGAGTGCCAGCAGTGTTTGAACCAAGTGTCTAGTGATATTGGCTCTATTCCATCTTGAGATGTGGCCACTCTCCCTTCCATATTGAGATATATTTCACGATCATTAATAATGCATCAACCACATACCATTTCTAGAAATATTTTTTATTTATAGCTTGGCTCCTTCCTTCCCCACCTCCCAATTGCCAAAGGAGCCCTCAGAGCCTTCTGCCTCCTATTTACCCTCCTTCTCTCATATCATAGACATTGTCCTTTGGAAGACTTTCTGAGCACAGATGACTTATCTGAGCACAGATAAGTCAGTCCTGCTCTTCCACGAATCAGAGCATCTCCAAGAGTACAGGGAGTTTCTCTTTATGAGGCTTTAAGAACACTGTCTCATAGCTGTTCTGAAAAGTAAGAGGACTGAGGTGCTGGTGGAAGTCTAGTTTCCTTCAGTGTCAGGGCAAAAGTAGGACTGTATAATGACACAGACTTAAAGAAACATAGTGTTGGGACCCTGAAAATACTTGTATTTCCTTTTATGTGTATACTTGATATTAAAATTTTATTTTTTTGCTAAGAGTTTTCATCTTTAAATACTTAATTTTCGTTGATAGTCATTTTCAACCATGGACATTAATTATTTCTAGTTTTTTCCCTTTTCATCCTGTAATATCAGAACATTGATATTGTTTATATGGGATTGACTTACTTGAATTTTTCTCTCTTCCTCTACTCCCTAGACCTTCTTGACCTAGTTCCATGTGTGAACTCCTACACACACATACACACACATATTTTGGTAAACTGAAGAATACACATGAGTATGAGGAAAGTGACAAATGCATAAGGGTAACAAGCGAGGAGGAAACCATGCTAAGTCTGGCTATTTTATAACCTTATTTATATCGATTTAAAAATGCATTCTTTGCAGAAGACTTTTCCCTTTGCTCTTTTGCCTGTTAAACTGCACAAGAAGGAGAAACCAGTGATAGAGCGTTAAGCAGAGAGCAGACGGTAGCGATTTAGTAAATATTGCGGTGTCAGTTTTATTTCATTTACACAATTTATTTCATTGAGAAATATTGGGCAAAATAGATTTCCAAAACAAACGTTATGACTTATATTCTCTTAGGGCGAACCGACTGCATTTCTCATAAGCTGAGGCTGCAGATCTCTTTGAAGGAAACGTTATGGGGGTTGATATTACAAACCTCCGAGATGGCTCTTAGGGTGTAGGGTTTGAGGTGGAGGGGGGAGGACTAGAATGTTTGAATAACATGGAATAATTGTATAACAAAAACCCTAATCTCTGGCCACATCTTGCTTAAGTTAGGGAAAATTGTAATATTCAACGTTCTGGCTGGAAAGTAAGTCTCTTTTTTTTTTTTTTTTTAAAGATTTTATTTATTCATTTGACACAGAGAGAGAGATTACAAGTAGGCAGAGAGGCAGGCAGAGAGAGAGGAGAGAGGAGGAAGCAGGCTCCCTGCTGAGCAGAGAGCCCGATGTGGGCCTCGATCCCAGGACCCTGGGATCATGACCTGAGCCGAAGGCAGCGGCTTTAACCCACTGAGCCACCCAGGCGCCCTGGAAAGTAAGTCTCTTTGCCAGATTACATAATTATCCATTTTAGGGGAATTGTTCTGAATTTAATAATTACATAATGCTTCAGAGGAAGGTCGTGATTTTTTATGTTACTGTATTCTTCATTCTAATGTGCAGTACATCTGTCTTTATACATATATTTAATAAGTATTCGTATACAAAGAAGAAAAATCCTTTTTTATGTGGCTAAGAAATAAAAAAGAGCACTTGCCTCTAAATGGTGGAGCAAAATGGGAGACCCAGAAAGTAGCGCAGGTCACCTCTAATGAGTACAAACAGATGACTTCAGTCTCTACTGTTAGACATAATTCTGATTTAAGATCCAGTCATTTTGTCTGGCTTTAATTTTAATTATATTCTGTTAATTAAAAACAAGATAAGCCCAAGAAGAGTTTTAGACTCTTTTCCTCTCCATTTCTTCACCAAGGATGAAGCTTATCACCATCTGCCTCTCCCTGGATCTCTCTGCTATCGTGACTTTCAGCATTGGAAGGGGGAGCACTAGCCCATCCTAGGGAGGAGCTTCCGTTTCATTTCAATGTGTAGAGAAATTTCCGTGAAAGGAAAAGAAAAAAACCTCAACAGTTTTCCCAAAGGAAAAAGAAACACAAAACCTCAAGCTTTAGGAAAATTCATGTCTCTTGGGATTGTACCACAGATTTTCAAACCGTTCCTTGATGATGTTAGAATTGGATGAGCTTGAGTGATTGAAGTTCACATTTTTATCATTTTGAATTTATAGAATTTAATGGTATTTCCTAGGTGACAGAAGTATAACGGTATCCTTGTCACTTTAAGGAGGTATATTACCAAATTTAAGTAAATCTTCCTTTCTTCCAAGAAAACATAAAGAGGAAACTTCATGTCTTGCATCTAATAGGCACTCAGTAAATATGAAAGAATGAATCAATATCCCATGAACCCTATCAGAAAGCTTGTGCATTGTCAAAATTCTCTCAAATAGCTTGGTGATAATGTAATGAAGTATGAATATTAATAATGCTTGCTCTTCTCTTTCATCATACATATATGTATTTGTACACCTGGGGTTTATACTCTATTCATACACACAATTGCTTATACTGTGTGTGTATCAAGAAACTAGCTTAATTTCTCAAAATGTGTGTGCCTTATGTAGAAGGCATGGATTAGAGAGTTAAATCAATATGTTCAGCAGCAGCAAATGGCAATTGATAATGTGCAAATTTTATATATTCCATCCTAGCGTCATGATTAGGACTGAAAGTTACTTTACACATGATGCATCATGAACTGAAGGGGGAAAAAAAGAAAAGACAACATTTCCTGAAAGAAGTTTCTCTTACCAAAAGTTTTCCTAGTGTTATTTTTATAGCCGAGTGAGAGAGAATTTACAGGGAGCTGAAATCATTGAAGCTAATTAGTTGAATGGCCCTATTATTTATCCAGGGACACGTAGTACAATAATTGCTATTGCAGGTTTGAAGCATCTCAGGGATATTAATTCCAGAGCTTTCATGTCATCTCAGTACAGTAAAACTTCCTAATGGCACCCTGAAGGTGCATAATCTCATTTTAAAACTACTTTTTCTTATTTTTTTCTGAAGGAACTGGCAGAATCTCCTTCCATAAAAGCTGAAAAAGGGGAAGAACTCATAATATTTTCCTCATAAGAAAGCAGTTATATTTTCTTATTATTTTTTTTTTACTGTGTGACCTTTCCTACCTTCTGATGAGGGGTTTGCTAAGGCACTTTATCAAAAGTTTATCTGAACTCTGCTTCCTTGCCTCCCCTTGGTGGCAGCCAACATATCTCTGGATCTCTCAGGGGAAGATAGGAAAGGTATGAGGTGGCATTGGCTTTGGTCCCTTCCACAGTCATTTAGAAGAAGAGGACTCATTACGGAACACAGCAGGATCCCTGTTAGGTGAGGAGATAAGTCCAGCACCTATGCCTAAGAGAAGTCTCCTGTAGCCATCCTAACCCATGCCTAATTTGGGTCCCCTTGGAGAAAAACAACAACCATAATATGATCTCTATAAAATCACACCAAGAAATGCCACTTGTGTAATTTTAGAGGGAAATGAAGCCATTGCTCATAAAACTGCTAGCACTGTCTTGAGTCAAGAATCATGTTAGTTGTTTGGCAGACATCCACCCTCATCTTCTGGAAAACCACCTCAATTCTTTCATTTATCTGTCCTTCCTCCCTTCCCCTCCACTTGCTGTTTCATTCTTGGCCTTGACACAGCTTGAAAACCCAAGTTCTGACCCAGGAAAAAAAAATATGGTCCAGTCTTAAAGTTTTGAGACTTAAGACTCTTTTTTTTTTTTAAGATTTTATTTATTTATCTGACACAGAGAGAGAGATCACAAGTAGGCAGAGAGGCAGACAGAGAGAGAGGAGGAAGCAGGCTCCCTGCTGAGCAGAGAGCTGATGCGGGCCTCGATCCCAGGACCCTGAGATCATGACCTGAGCTGAAGGCAGAGGCTTTAACCCACTGAGCCACCCAGGCGCCCGAGACTTAGACTCTTGAGAGTCCCTTTGGACTCGGGCTCAATAGGATTTGCAGGAACATTTTCATTCATCCCACCGCCTCAGGCCTCTCTCTACTCTGACCTCGCCAATCTCCGGGGAGGTTAAGATTCAGAACATCCCCTTCAGTGATAGTTTGGAAGCCTCACCACCTGAAACTTACCATGCTTACTTCATGTTGTAGTCCTTCAAGTGAGGAGTAACCGGAGGACCACAGTGATATGTCCCCTCTGGGGACCAGAACGATGCCACTCAATCTGTGGTCTTAAAACCTAAGCCACACTTTGTATCCAGTTTTCTTTCAAGATCTGAAAAGCAAATACAACTCTTATTATGCCATTAAACTGGAGAAAAGTTCTATAGCTTCTACTTGCAACCATAAAGCAGCAGAGACCTCCAGGGAAGCTGATGCCATTAGGAAAACCTGACTTAAGTACAGTATATAGATCAAAGTTCCTCCCTTATATTGGTTGTGGTTGTAAGTGGCTGATACACACACACACACACAAACACACACACGGATGCATGCCCATGCACACACGTACTGTCTTAGAGTTTGGCCATTTTTATCATGGAGTCCTAATCCCTTTGTTAAGATTTCCTCAGATTCCTTTAAATCCAATGTAAACATATTCGAATATCAGTTCTACTCATAAAGGTCTTAAGTTGAATAACACACTAACATGATAGTGCTCCATCCTGGTACTCCTCCTCTTAGAGGTTCATTTTAAAGATTAGTAGATTTTCCCAGGAGTCAATGGCTATCACTGATACACATATAAAGACAGGCAAAAGTAACAACTAGCTTGTGGCTTATCATCGAATCCAGGGCAAAATAGCATATATCGGAAAATCCTATAGGACTGCTTTAGGGGACCTCTGCTCTTACTAAAAACAGGACTGTCTCCTTATCTGACTTTTGGGCTCAAGAAGTTGATGCTGAGTGAGAAAAGCAGAATCAAACTCAAGGATCCTGTCTTTCTGTCCTATGTCAACTAAACAAACCAACTAGGTCACTCAGGTGTGTGTTCTCCTCTTTATTTCTCTGTCTCAGTGTTTTCCTTTCTCTCTCCTCCTGATCCATTCTCCCTTACATATATTATTTACTCAAGAGTCTGTACCAACCCTTTGGGGGCTGTTAGAATCTATTTTATAGTTTGTTGGTCACTGACCTGATAAGTCATAATCGTTCAGAAAGAATCATCACAATTTTATCAGGTAAGAGCAGCTGCTGCACGAGTACAGTAAATTCTTGGGCTTAAAATCTCTATGGTTGTTGTTTTTGGTTTTTTCCAGAAGAAATGTTAAATGAGTGTTTTATGCATGCAGTAGAAGACCGCTCTTATTTAGAATTTAGCAGTGGTGTTCTGGAAGACAAAATTACCAAGGATTCAAAGAAAGACTTTAAAAAGAGAATTTTGAAATTTTACATGGTCCAACTCATATTTGACTTCTCCTTGCTTCAGTTTCCATTTGAAAAAAAAAATAATTAATTAATTTAAAAAGATGGGGGAGTTATTTGTTCTCTGTTTTGTGTGTGTGGTAGGAGGTGGGAGGCGATACAATAGAATTTCTAGTATTAAATATCATTTAGAAAATCGAAACACAAAGAAAATTTCATGTTTTAATCAGTTTTATAACTGGAATGCCTTTGAAAGCTTTTTTGTTGTTGTTTGTTTGTTTGAAAACCAAGAAAATCCCAACTAAATGTCTTGAATCACTAGTATGTCTGTGTCTTTTGCCCCAAGAGGGACTTTTAAGTCATTAAAGATAAATAAAAATTCATTTCCAGGCCAAGCTCCTCTGTATTAAGGTAGGTTTTTCTTCTAATTTTCTTCTGTCCCTTCCAAGTTATAAACTTGTGGCAAAAAGGCTCTGCATAAAAATGCTGACAGACCCTTAACTGTAACAATGTGAATGGTGCTACTTTCACTTTAATTTAACTTGATTTAAATGAAAAGAATGTGGAATAAAAGAGGGTATACATTTGGAGGTGATTCTATACACTTGGTTTTAACCAACAGGCTTTATAAGTGTTCATTAAGAAACTCCACTAGGCATGTTTCCTGCTGCAGAATAGACTTTAACGGAAGAAATAAAGCTGTGAAGATTCCGTTTTCACTTTGTTTCTCGTAAAGACAGTCAGGATCCAACATAAACAACAATTTACACCCAGCATTTATTCTGAAAATTACAGTATCGTGCAGTTAACGCACACAGATAAATAATGTTTTATGGGATTCTGTGGAGCCCTTTCAGAGTAGCGGATGTTTAACCGAATTAAAGGATTTTGAGAACTCAAAGCTCTCATTTTAAGCAGGTTTAAAAAGTTAATATTACAAAACACCAGCGCAGAGGAGCTGGTCCAAATATATTTTTAATGCAGTTATTTTATTCTCATGATTTCCCATTTTGGTTTTATTACTATTTGGCACCTTCCGTTTATACTAAGTTACTTGTCTCCCAGGCCGTCTCCCTCAGGATTTTCCTTGCTTTATGGTAACATTTCTTAATCCACTTTCAATCCCTTATTTATCTGCAGGTGTGGAAATATCAAAAATGGAACTATAATTCCTGATAGATGAAGTTACATAACAGAGATCATTATAAAAATAAAGAATTGTGGTTTTAAATAATAATGCAAAAAAAACCTTTTTTTTAAAAAAAGGAGAAGATTGCATAGTTAGGCTAATTTCTAACTTTTCTGTTGGTGAAAATGGGCCGTTTAAAAATCATCTTTTATTGCCATAGTGATGTCGTATCAGGACAGATGGTAGCCACACTTGTGGTGAGCACAGCACAATGTATAAACTTGTCCAAATCACTATGTTGTACACCTGACACTAATGTAACATTGTGTGTCAAATAAAAAATAGTAATAATAAATTTTTAAATTAAAAATCATCTTTATTTCTAGGGCAGCAAAAAAGGTATCCTTTAAATCATAATAGATTATAACAGTTCAGGGTCATTTTAATATAAAGCATATTATAACATTGTAATCAAGGAAGCCTTATATGAAAACAGGCAGGAGATATTTAAGTGGCAGCATCAGTGAAGATGAGAGGCTCTGGATGGGATATTCCAGGTAAAGATCAACAGCTCCAGCCAGCAAAGCTTGAGAAAACGCTCCTGAGGTGTTCTCTTACCCTTCAGAGCTATAACAAATTTACGTCATTTTCAAGAGATTGCTCCCTTTCCGTGTTGTTAGGACTACCTAGTCTCCTTTCTCACTCACTTAATGGGGCCTCTGTGTTCTCCCAGATAAGCAATATGTGTCAACAGTTATCAGTGAGTCATAATTTTCAGTAAAATTCAAATCGTGACTTCAAATTTTACTAAAATTCTTTTTTTAATATAACCTCAGAAAGAATTATAAAGTTTTAGTATCCTTGTTTCACTCCTATATTTTACACAAGGTGTGATTTTCAGTACTATGATAGTATTAGTTTAACTGTGGTTAAGGTTAAGTTGGCATTTCTATTTTAAATCACTTTTTAGGCTTTGAAACTTGACCTTTTAAATTCTAATGGGACTGAAGCTGAGAGAGCTAGACCAAGGAAGTGTGATTAAACATACATAAAGCCATTAAACTTGCCATGGGGCCGGCCCAATAGTCTAATAGAACTATATTGCATTGACAAGCTACTGTCTATTGGAGGATCTCAGAGTATTTCTATTCTTTAATTAAACTTGCCTCAACCTGGGGTATGTTGAGGCATAACACAACTACACCATCTTTTTTAAAGACCTTCTGGTGAGCCCTTTTCACGACTGAAATTCAACTTCCCTTCAACTCAAAACCCCCCACACCACCAAGAAACCCTTCCCAATCACACCAATCTAAGGCAGCTTCTCCTTTCTCTGAGAGCACATAATGATATACCACTTCCTCCGCATTTGTCCTTATGGTCTTCCATCACTATCATGTTGCTGTAATCACATGGGCTCCTCTAGGGCAAGGATTACATCTTAAGCTTCTTGTCACCTACAGTTCTTAATGCAGTACCCTATAGAGAGAAGATATTCCATAATTATTTAGTGAAGGATTAGCAAAACTAAAAACTAAGAGGGCTTAATTGTTTCTCTATAGACCATCTTTCTTAGAAGAGTAAATGAGTAAAAATATAGTTAACCAGTTCTACACTGGGAAGTGTGTTCATTGGCCTCTTTTATCATTATGACTTATATGCCTTAATAGAAATAACTTTGATGATCATTTATTCATTCATTTCTTTAGCCATTTCTTATTGAGTACCTGCAATGGAAGAACAAGATAGATGAGGTCCTTATCCTCATGGGGTTTTATATTCTTTGGGGGAGACTGGTAATAAAGAAGTAAACCAAAAAGTAAAATAATTACATATTGTGATAAGTATGATAAAGAAAATTAGCAGGGTGCTTGGGTGGCTCAGAGGGTTAAAGCCTCTGCCTTTGGCTCAGGTCATGATCTCAGGGTCCTAGGATCAAGGCCCGCATCAGGCTTCCTGCTCAGCAGGGAGCCTTCTTCCTCCTCTCTCTCTGCCTGCCTCTCTGCCTACTTGTGATCTCGCTCTCTGTCAAGTAAATAAATAAAACAATTAAATTTAATTAAATTTTTAAAAATCTTTTTAAAAATAAGAAAAGAAAATTAGCAGGGTATTGTAATAGAGAGATGCCCTTCCTCCTTTGGGGAAATTCAAAAAGGGAGATTCTAGAAATAAAGTAGAACAATGTTGCAAAATTGATGTCTAGCTGATATATATTACATATATATCTATGGTATATGGACTGCTCTTGACACTTCCTCTTGAGTTTGTTGGGGGCAGGGAGGAATAGAAAAAGATCTATAAAAGCACTTTGAAAAATTGACAATGTTTCATGTGTTGTTACTGTTACTGCCCTCAGGTCGGAAAGTACATATATAATGGTGTTTAGTCAAACTTTTGGTCAGTGACCAAAATTTCCATGGGGATGGAAAAGAAAGCTATCCTTACATCATTGAGTAAAGAAAATGAGTGGCAGAGGGAAACAAATCAGAAGGTGGGCTTAGTTTGCAGATTGGAGGCCCATAAAAGAGACAACATAAGATGTGTTACGTGACCAGTGCTTTCATGGTGCTTAGTTTATAAATTGCTCCTTGTGTCGTGCATGGTTCTTCCCCATCGATTGCAACCAATCCAGCCAATAGAAATGCAGGATTTGCTCTCCTACTTCTTTGGTAAATGATTGCTCCAAGATCTCCTGTGCCCGTCTTATCATGACATACACATGAGTGCTCAGAAAGTGTTGTGAAGTGAATGTATGCGTATGTATAAAGTATAATGACACTTAAGTCCCATCAACTTTTCTGCAAACATGGAAGTATTAATTTATTGTTCCCCAGAATTGGTAGTTCAGCTCAGAGAGCTGGGTTAGAAAGAACTTTGGGACAATGAGAGATAGGAGTCTCTGGGATGGGAAGGCTGCTTCACTCCTCCCCTGTGATATCCATTCATACATTAATTCAAATATTTGCTAAGTGCCTCCTGATTATAGGCTCTGTTCTAAGACTTCTGAGGATAGAAATGTAGGGGTCAAAGGTGAATGAGATCTGGGGGGATAAGACCTGTACCTTAAAAACTGCAATTCAGAGGGTATGTGTTAAGTGCTGTAGGTACTGTAGCTGCTGCAAGGAGACCAGTCAGGTTCAGACTCCAACCATGAGGACCAAGAGGCTTGGCGCTTTGCTCTGAGCTCCCTGCAGAGTTAGGAGGCCCAGCTTGTAGTCCAAGCTGTAGCTTGGTATCTTTGGGCAAATTACTTAATCTCTCCTGGCCATAGTAAAAGGAATTAGACCATTGAGTCTCCACAGCTCTTCCAACTCCATGATTCATAAAGTAGCTGCATTTGACTCAGGCCTTGAAGGATGGGTAGAAAAGTAAAATAAAGCCTTACCATTGGCATGAGAGAACCTCTGTGATGCTACAGTTTCAACAGGTAGAGATGCAGGAGCATAAAAACAGGAATGGCAAACTCCAGAGTGAAGATGTGGGAAAATGCAGGATGCACTCAGAAAACATCAAGCAGTTCAGTCTAACAGGGGTCATTTAATTGTAGGAGGATGATAAGAGAATTGTAAAGGTAAATCAGTCTAATTAATGAAAAACTGAATGCCAGTCTTTCTTTGGCCTAATCTTCAGCCTAATTGGAGCTTTTTAAGAATGTAATTGATACCCTTTGCTTTGGATGCTATCCCAATGACTGAATTACCTAGGTTTTCCATTTTCCATACAAGTTAATACTTCCATAGCCCCTACAAGGTGCCAGGCTCTGTTTTAAGTGATTTACACAAGTTAATTTAGTTTATCTTTATAATACCCAATGAGAAAGAGAATATAAAGAAAAGTAATTTGGAAGCAATGAAGGAAGAAGAGATACACTGAAATGGAATAAAGCAGGAAAATTATGAAATCTTACGGATTAAGAAATGAACTGCACTTAAACTATGACTTTAAAGTAGATTTTTTAAAAAAGATTTTATTTATTTGGGAAAGAAAGCAAGCGAGGGAGAGCACGAGCAGGAGCGGGGGAACAAAGGGAGAGGGAGAAGAAGACTCCCCACTGAGCAGGGAACCCAACACAGGGCTTAATCCCAGGACCTTGGGATCATGACCTGAGCTGAAGGCAGATGCTTAACCGACTGAGACACCCAGGCTCCCCTAAAGTAGATTTTAGTAAAAATAAAACAATGCTTAAAAGGGGAGATTGTGGTTGTACCCATTTTGTAGATGAGAAAACTGAGGCACAGAGAAGTTAAGTAAATTTCTCAGGTTTACACAACTAGTAAAGTGTCAGGACTGAGAGTCAAACCCATTTAAGTATTATAGAAAGCTTATCAGTGCTATGTTCTCTTTTTGTCTCTTTTAGCAACACAGTATCTAAAAGCACATGTAAAAATCAAAAGATTGAGGGGCTCCTGGGTGGCTTATTCAGTTAAGTGGCCGCCTTCAGCTCAGGTCATGATCCTAGGGTCCTGGGATCGACCCCCACATCAGGCTCCCTGCTCAGCGGGGAGTCTCTTCTCCCTCTCTGTCCCCACCTCCCCCCACACTCGTGCTCTCTCTCTCTTTTTCTCTCTCCCTCTCTCTCTCAAATAAATAAATAAAATATTTTTTTAAAAATCAGAAGACTGAGTAAAATAAGCCAGTACAGAATAACCATTCTCAAAGCAAAGTGAAGGCACTTTTGCCCAGCCCCAGTCTGAGTAAGAAACATCTTTTTATAATCAACAGCAGCCTGTCACGATCATTATTATTTAAGAAGACTTAACTGTTTTATCAGAAAGTGTTCATAAAAATGCTACTTTTTAAAAATCAGATTGTGGGTTGTGTTTTATAAAGACTGTAGTCATAAAAGTCAATTTTGAAAAGCACACACATCCTAGAAATTCAAGAGGTGCAATTACTCCAGCCCAGCTGAGGAGGAAGATACCCATTATCTTCCAAGTTCCTTCCATTTTAGATTCCACAATTTTGGAGTTGCCAAGAGTCCCTTGGGCAGATGGTTTTCCAAGCGTAAAACTGCTCCCCTGAAAGGGAGAAGCGTCAGAAAGTTACTACTCCCACATGTGCCCAAATTCTGTTACATAATGGGGTGCGTTCTTTCTCCAACCTCTGGCTAAGCAAGGACTTTGTATTGAGTTTCCATCACGTACAATTATGGTCCAAGCTCCAGACCCATGAACAAATGGAAAGAATTCATGCAGCGTTCTGGATGTTCTAGAAGAACAAAAGCCACTGATACAATCCTTTTGTGTGCTGGTTTGTCACATGTATAATTTTTAACTAATTAGCTAAGCCATTTACTCTGCTACAGCATCTTCTTCTAAGTCGATCTTCATGCCCTTTGCTAGATAATGTGGTCATTCCTTAGCCTGATCAAGCCCCTTCTTTGAGGTTCTCAGACTTCCTTTACTGCTCTATAACTGTGTATCCTGAGCAGAGCTTTCGGTTTTCTTCCCCTACTCAGTTCTAAATGTTTGCTGAAATGAACCCTTCACAGGAAGTAAACTTGCCTGGCATGGCCCAGCTGTGCGTGAGGCTTGAGTGAGAGGTATTTATGACCTGACAGGAAGATAAAGATAAAGATAAAGATGAAGCTGATTCGGTGGCTGTTAGCAAGGGGAGAAGGAAATGTTTATGACCCCATCTGCTGGCGTTTCAATAGGATAGAACTGCCTTTATGGCGTCAATCTCCCCTGTGACTTCCTTCCATTTGGGGAGTGATATCTTATTTCAAGATGTTCCCACCAAACACACTGTTGTCCCCTTTGTTTAGGGGCACAGGAGGAAGGAAGGACTTTGTTACTGGAATGTGGGGATGGGTCAGTATTTATGGTTATGACTCAAATGAGAGAAAAGGCTTCATTGGAGTTGATTGTATAGATCCAGAAAGCTGCCATACATTCTGCTACTTCCTTAAATGTTACCCACACTGAAAGCAGAACCATATTAGCTCTGGTCATTATCAGGCATTAAGGCTAACCATTTTCTAACACTATTAAAATGAAAATTACTGTAGCTTGATTTCCTTGCCCACTGGGGGGGAAAAATAACTTCTATTCTGTTAGTTCCTTTTTTCTTGTCCTTTATTTAACTTCTCTTGTGTTCCTTCTTCTCAACATTTTTTCTTTTCCCTGGAGGAGGAGATGCTTAAAACCAACAGGTGCAAAGCCTGCTCAGTTCAAAATCTACATACATGTAACAAAAGCAGCTTGAAATGACCACTCTTTTAAAACTAACCCAGGTTAAGAGACCCTGCAGATAGGTTGATAATTCTTTGCGAGGCAATGCATTTTTAAAGTGACAAAAATATGGGGATATTCTTACAATATTGTATCACTGAAACCTATGTTTATATATAGATAGATGGCATTCATTTTACTGCAAAATAAGTATTTATTTCTCAGTTTTATTTATACTTCCCCCAGGCTCATTAGTACAGATAAAATTTTATATTAAATTGCTCAAATAATCAGCACAATATATGTAAATCAGGAACTTTAACTTCATTGGCATTATTTCTGTGGATATATGTAACCATATTCAACATAACCTTTTTTTTTCTTTGCAAAAACAGGATTTCTTTCCTTTTTAGTGCTAAGATCCTATTTCTAAGATGGATTATTTGCCGAATTACATACATAAGATGCTCAAAATTATAAAAGGAATGACTTTGCTATTGCCATTGGGTTTGTCTGATTTGAAGAACAGACGGAAGAATTTTTGTTTTGGGATGAATCACCCAATAATGGGTTTATAGATCTCCTTAAGGTCATGTCTTTTTTTCACTGGTAGGATAGGGAGAGAAGAAGATGGCTTGCTCAAGTATTTTTCCCCAAAGAATTCCATAGTAATAATTTTTCTGATGGGAGAGTCCTATAGTTAAGTTGGGCAAATTAGTTATAATTTTTGTATCTGATTACCTGAAGACTGGAAGGTAATAGTGTGTGACAAGTTACATTTTACATCATAGCTCAGGTACAGTGGAAATACTCTGGTGGCAGTGTCCCTTCAAGGATTGGAACTATCACTGAAATAAAACCTACCTCAAATAAACACTGAATATCATAATTCCAAGACTTCATCCTTGATTTTCACAGAAGCTCCTCCAAAAAATATTCTACCATTCCTTCTACAACACAGGCCCAAGTCTTGACATGTTCAATAGACCAGCAAGTCCAATCCCAACCATATTTATTCAGTGTGATTCTGGAGAATAATTTGATAGCCCTACTAGGGGAGGTCCTATCACACCTGCAATTTTCTGAGACCTTCTCAGCGACAGGTTACCAGGCGACATTCCTATTAACAAAGGTTCAAACCACACCATCAAATGGTTCAAACCACATAACCTCCTGTCTTAGGAGTTAAGCCAGCTTCCAAACCCTCCCTTGCAGTGGTTAACTCCACTGAGAAGCTTTCTATCAGCAATAATAGCTTCAAGGTAGGAAATAAAAAATGGAGAGTGTTTAAATTGTTAATGGGTTTCATGTTCTTGTCACTGTTGAGGGTTTGTTCCCTTTTATAAACTCATAGTTTTTGGTTGACATTGCTTTTATGCGAGCCATCAGCCAGTTGGTGATGGTGTTGCTGTGTTAGACCATTACTGCCGGATTGTATTTGCAGTAAAGAAGGAGAATGGGGGCTGTAAATCTGCAAGTGGAGATTTAGGGCTCTGTTACTCTGCAGTTTAGGCCCATGTGCTGGGGAGTCCATTCTCCTCCGGCAGAATTATACCCTCCAAACATGCCTTCTCAGGCACTGATCGACGACGTTCATTCCCTGGGCTACCAAAGCACTTAATACGGCTAATTCAGTTAAAGAAGCCTGAGGGGTGAGGTGGATGAGCCTCTCTCCCTGCTGGAAGCCAGATGCCAGGCAGGTTAGCAGTGCTGCTTTATCCCTTCCCCCATGTGAAGCTGCGAGGAGGAGCCGTTACTGCAAACAGAAAAATAAGAAGAAAATGCTGCTAATGTTGTTGGACTTTTTTTTTCTTTTCGCCCTTGAAGAGGAAATACTGCCTTACACAACCTCATTAACCCCTTTAGTGCTAAGCCCATTATCAGGAATATTCAGGAAACACATTCTCTCAGAATTCAGGATGTGTCAGGGGCCTGGGTATCTTGACATCATTTTACAAAGCCACCACTAAAGCATGGAAGGCGGGAGAGTCAGGGCTTTGGGGACAGGTAACTGAAAAGTAGGGGGAAAAAATTTTCCCACCCTGACCCGGCCAGTTGGTTTTTAATGTAGATGAGCAACTTGGAAGATGATCTCTCTTACTGCTGGATTCAGAAAGCATCAAGATTAAATATATTTAGAACAGCTTTATTAATCATGTATCCTTTCTACTACTAGACGTTTCATAGTGAAAAGAATGCCGGAATATTTCTTTGGCTGGCAAAAGTTTTAAGCATGATTTTAGATGTGTTCTGTTTTGCTTTGTTTAGCCTTCCCCAGAGAGGAAGCATGTTAAATATAGACTCATCCACACGATCCCTCTGAGGCATGTGGGTCTGCTTTCTGTGTCAGCTGTGGCACAAATGTGCATGATTTAACCATACAACTATTGAACCAGCATTGGCCTATTAAGACTTCAGGTGATCTGTTCATGAGCTGTCAGCCCAAATTGAGCTTGAAGCCTGCTGTAAAAGATCTAATTTTCATAATTATCCAGAACCTTCACACCCTCCTTCCCTTCAGCACCACCCACCTCCATCCACGCACACGGAGTAGCAAACACATCCATACGGACACAGAGGCACAGAGCAGCACTGTCCCTGGAGATTCATCAGGCCCCTTGCCCGAAAATGCACCGAGTTCATCCAGGGGTCATGCCTGGCTTTGACTTCCTGTTTGAGGAGCCCCATGTGTGGTGTTCCAGCATCGCTAGGGGCTAGTGATGACTAAGTAACCTTTCACACTATAGCCTCCCACCAAGAAACAAGGTCCCTTATGATCCTAGACCTGGAGTGATTAAGGCACAACAAATACCTTTTTAATATATAAGGTGGAACTAATGCCTATAGAAATAGCACTTTACT
Source organism: Ailurus styani (assembly GCA_002007465.1). Taxonomy (NCBI): domain Eukaryota; kingdom Metazoa; phylum Chordata; class Mammalia; order Carnivora; family Ailuridae; genus Ailurus; species Ailurus styani. The sequence goes on from LNAC01000091.1 coordinate 3,895,288, forward strand.
GTCTCATGGCCTTCCATTTATAGAAAGAGGATAGAGCTGTTGTCTTTGAGGATGAAGAATTTTAAAGGCAACCTGATTTAGTCTCAGAGTACACTGGGGACTTTGATCATTTAGCAGTTGCTTAAGGCTACCTTTGAGCTTTACCTGACCCTAGTCTCCAAAGGAAATCATCATCCTGTGTATGGAGTTCAGCTGGTAATATCCCACTAGGTAAGCTGGCCTGAAATGTGGACCCGTGGAAACGGGCAGCACTTTCAGGTGTAACCCTTTGCAGCACTGGGGAGAAATGGTACACGCTTCAAGGATTCAGTCATTCCGATGTCCCTGCAGTAATTCCACTGCGGCTCCACGGCACAATAAACCATGTGGTTCCCGGACATATATTGCCCATGCGTTAAGGGTGGACAGGCAGCACTTTACTAGGCTCTTCTCAGACAACCTCAGGTTTTTGAGGCAGCTAAGGCTTAAATTCCTTGTCTTAACATGGGACAACTGTATTTCTACACTGGCCGTCAATTGTCTTTACCCTCAGAGGGCATTTGCAGCAACTCAGACAAGGTTCTATGGCTAGAATAAAGGGAGGTATTTCCTGTCTTCGCTGCTTTTTGCTGCTGCTTCTTTTCTTTCTTTCTTTCTTTTTTTTTTTTTATCATGAGAGAGACTGAGTACATTATTCAAACCTTGGCTTTTCCCTGAAGTCCGTTGTTTACAGAGAGACATTTGGGTCCCTGGGGCTCACTCCCATAAAACCTTATTATCATATATTTCAAGGCATAAACTTCAGTTGTCAGCTTGGGAGCACAGTTTTTAAAGCCCTGGCTGCTCTTGTTTTTCTTCTGCTTCACTCTGGTTTATTTTTCTTTCAGGTTTGGCTTTCCGTTTCCCTCTCCTTCATCTCAAGCAATGCTCAGTTCCAAGCTGGCTCGCTCCTTATTCCACTAATTAGACAAGAAGTCCAGAGAGGCCATTACTAGATTCTGAGAATCTTTATCAGAGCCCATTATGGCCTTAAACACTGCACAAACATTTTGCTAACTGAACCCATGAAAATTTCAGTGGATCCGTCCTTGGTCTTTAACATCTACCTTCTTTTGTATCGACAAAGTTATGTTACTGATGATGGAGATTCTTAACAGCTTATTTTTCTTTGTATTAATTTTCTTAGAGGCAGCAAGTCGGACTTGTTTCCATTCTCTCCCTTTCTCTCTCTCATTCTAATTATGGGGAGTGGGGGTGGAGAGGGTCTGAGAAGCCTGCTTTTGCTTGGTGGGGTATGTGTGAGTGTGTGTAAATGTCATATGTATTAATGTCACCGGTGAGTAGGATTCATGGTTGCCTGTTTTTCTCTCATTTTCTTCACAGGGCCAGGGATTATTTGTATGGACCAATGGTCTCCCTTTTCTTTCAATGGAAGAATAATCCTGCATTATAATATAGTAACTGCAAAAGAAAGCTCTTTTTCTATTTCATTCTTTTCTTTCTTAATTCACTGTCTAGTGAGTTTCTGATTGACTCACAGACCAATTAAAGTAAAATTTAATGGAAGAATAGATTAACTCCCTGAGGTTCCCCACCATCCATCACATTTTTATAGCAGGAGCTCTGAGGAAGCTCATAACTTCATGCTGTGAATGTGATAATAAAGAGGGCACGGAGAGGATTCCGATTTACTACCGGGCTGATGTTCGCCAGGACAGAATTTACTGCCCAATCCCCTTCCCCCATTTATTCAGGAGGAGGTCACTTGATCTGCCCTCAGCCCGGGTCTGAGATACTGAAGGGCAGATTGTCAGGTTGAGATTCTTTCCCTTTAATTGGGGTGGCGTGAGGAGGGAATGTGAATTTCATCGTCCAAAGATGGATGTTGTGTTAAATTCATTTCTGTCTTCAGGAAGCTGCTGTCACCCCAAGTGTTCATATTTTTAAATGGTGCATTTGATTTGTTACTATTTACTCTCAGAGAAATTCAGAAATAATATCAAGTATGTCTGTTTCCAAGTCCCTTAGTCATTGTCTTTTACCTATAGGCTTTTCTGGATAACTAAAGATACCTCTCTATTTATCTTCATAGCCAACATTAATAACGTGTTCTTCTGGGTATCTTTCATTTGAGGATCTCAAAGCACTTTTTAACCACTGTTTTAGTCTTTCTGATAGGTCCAAAATAACCTACTGGCCTTCCAAACATTTTGCCCGTTCACTGATGTTTCTTTGATTCATCTTAACCGTAAAGTAGAATAGCGCTCACAATATAATAATAGTCATATGTCGCACCCATGCCTAAGATTAATTTTGTACGTTTGCTAAAATTTTTATTTCATGTAGCAAAATTTATTGTTTAGGCCTTGTGTCTTAAATCTATATCAAATGTCATGACTCTATTAGATAATCTTTTTTTTTCCAGAAGCTTGGTGAGGTAGAATCAATATTTAAAAATCATCTGTATCTGATTGTCCTTGAAATAAAAACATGTCTGAACTGAACTCATTAGTGGTCTCTCCTCTTACTAATCCACCTTTCCTCCTGTATACAAAATCTGACAGAAGGATCGACCCTTCGAAGTGTTGTAGTCTGGAGGTAGGGAATTGCCCTAGATTTCCTCTCCTGTGCACCCCATGTCTCATTGGCCATCACGGCCCACTGAGCCCACCTCTTCAGTGTCCCTGCCCTTCTCTTCATTCTCTTGCCTTAGTCTTGGTTCAGGATTCTTATCATCTCTTTGTTGGGCTATTATGCTCATCTTCCAGCTGATGCCCCTCCAATCCCCCTTCAATCCATCCCCAACACTCATAAAGGAATAATCCCTCTAAAATGCAAATTTTATAACTTTCCTCCTAAAAATGCTTAAATGACTGCCCATGGCTTACTGGACAAATTTAAATGCCATAGCAATGGCTTACACAACCATTTATAAGTCAGTGTAGCTTCAAAGCTTAGAGTAATGATTCCAGGATTTGGAGAAATGTCATGGGATTGACAATTTTAATTTTTAATTTTGATGAAAATATTTTTAACATAACTGTCACCTTCTATCAACATAATTTCACAAAGGAATATTTTGATGTCAGAAAACAGGAAGAACATACTTTCAAGAGAAAGTCTCTTATATCGAATAATTACATAAGTTTATGGGGAAAAAACCACTTCATAGTTCTTATTTTTCTTGTTTTACTCTAGTCCTGAAAATTGTATGTATTCTTTTATTGTATTTGGGAATTGGGAACCTGGAGTGGTTAAGGCATAATAAATATATTTTTAATATATAAGGTAGAACTAATGCTGGCTAAGTAGATGGTCTTTGGAGTTGGAAAAAGCTGGACTTGAAATCCAGCATCAGGGGGCCCCTGGGTGGCTCAGGCACTTAAGCCTCTGACTCCTGCTTTCAGCTCGGATCATGATCTCAGGGTTGAGAGATCTAGCCCCAGTCTGGCTCTGTGCTTAGTTAGCACTGAGTCTCCTTGAGATTCTCTCTCTCCCTCTACCCTCCACCTGCTCACGTGCTCTCTCTCTCTCTCAAATAAATAAAATCTTGAAAGGGAAAGGAAGGGAGGGAGGGGGGAAGGAAGGAAAGTAGGAAGGAAGAAAAAAAATTTAAAAATTAAAAAATTTAAAAAAAAGAAAGGAAGGAAGGGAGGAAGGAAGGGAGGAATCCAGCCTCATGATTTAATAGTCATATGATCAGGGCACCTGGGTGGCTCAGTTGGTTAAGTGGCTGCCTTCGGTTCAGGTCATAATCCCAGGGTCCTGGGATTGAGCCTTGTGTCAGGCTCCCCGCTGAGCAGGATTCTCCCTTTCCTACTCCCCCTGCTTGTGCTCTCTCTCTCTCTTTCTCTCTGTCAAATAAATAAAGTCTTTAAAAAAAATAGTTGTATGATCATGAGCAATTTGCTTATCCTCAGTAAATTCAAGTTCTTTTATCTGTTAAGTAGAGGTAATAATATTACCTACCTCTTAGTGTTGTTTTGAAGATTGCATGATATAAAGTGCATGGTCCCATATCTGGTATGTAGTAAGCACTTGACAATAAACTGATGTTACTATTATGACAACCTGTTCTCATCTCCTATCACTCCCCTACAAGCACCCTATGTCTACAGATAGACTCAAGTGTATCCAAGTGGTCCTCTGGACTAAAACACACTCTTGCTCACCTCGGCACATGCTTTTCTCTTTGTCTGGAATCCTGTTCCAATGAATTGTATGTTTGGTGAATTCCTACTCTTTCTTCAAGATTCAATTCAAACTTTACAGTTCAGGTTAGCATCCTTATTTGTCCCTCCCCTTCCATTGCCAAACAGTCTTCCATGGTCTCATAGTGCTTTGCAGATCGCCCAACTCACATCAAGTGCTCATTAGGTTTCTTTATTTAATTTCAATAAGTGACTAAATACCTTACTATTATAGATAATTTATATTTTGGGGTTTGTCACTTTTATTCATTAATTCAATGAATATTGAGAACCAGCTATGGAGTGAAAACCTCTGCATACAGTGTATTCCAATAACTATAATGTAATAGTCAGGATGTGAGAAGGGTTAGTTACTCCCCTCTGTGATTCCATGGAATCTGGTAGAAGCATTAAAACAAATGATAATTTGTATTATGGTTATTTGATTACTTTCTGTCCCCTTCTTTTCTGTAGTGAATTCTTTGAGGACGATTATCTTTTTTTTTAAGATTTTATTTATTTATTTGACACAGAGAGAGAGAGATCAGATCACAAGTAGGCAGAGAGGCAGACAGAGAGAGAGAGAGGAGGAAGCAGGCTCCCTGCTAAGCAGGGAGACAAATACGGGCTTCGATCCCAGGACCCTGAGATCATGACCTGAGCGGAAGGCAGAAGCTTTAACCCACTGAGCCACCCAGGCCCCCGAGGGCAATTATCTTAATCATTTTTGTCTCTCCAGTACCTAAAACTTTGAAGGTGCTCAGTTTCTGTTTGTTGAATAAATAAAAGAATATCAGAGAGCATTCTCAACTAAGGAGCTTGATTGAACCTTATTAATTCTATGATTGATTGTAGTGTCCCTGATTTAGAAAGTACACCATCATTCCATGCAATGTAACTATTTTAAAAAACTGAACACCTTTTCTGGTGAGTCCATGTGAATTTTACCCTTAAATTTTGTCTGCAGCTCCATCCAAAAGCCTGGGGTGGTTTCCCTCTTAAATCAATGGATGATCCTAAAGTATTACCCAAAAGGAAAAAAAAAAAAAAAGGAAATGTGGTCCCTTGAGCTAATACCAGACTATAGTAGGAAACACAGTATGCACTGGTATGTTTGCTCTGATATGTTCGATGCGAATAAAACAAGGTTCAATGCTAATAAAACAAGGGTAAGAGCTATGATATCTGGTCCAAGTGCACATGAGACTTTCCTCTGGCTGATGTTATTTTGGGAGTGGAGTAACATCCTATACTTACAAAGAATGTGTTCTCAGTGCTATGAGCCAGGTTTGGGAGGCAAACGCTAACATTACCAGGTATCCTAAGTTTTGCTGAGCTGCGAAATACTGTGCTTCATGGGCAATTAAACATGTCTCCAATCATGCTTGTCCCAATTTCACATATTGTGCAGCAGCATTATGGGTATTCTGCTATTGTTACCTTGGCACAGGATAAAATGACTGCATTTCCCATCCCAGAGTTTTATTGTAGTTGATCTTATTCTTCAGTTTGCTACTAAATGAAATTAATGAGTGACATTGGTGAACTCCCTAGAAGAATGGAAGTTAGCCTTTGTGACCCTGTTCCAACTTCATAGTAATATGGCAAATAGTCAGCTACTTCTTGATCTTCAACTATCATGATGCTTAATGCTCCAAGGTTATACATTCTGTGATGCTTCATTTCCCTTTGCTGCTCAGTCTCCCTTCCTCATATCAGATATTCCCCACTTTTTAAATCTCTTTTTTTCTATATATTGTTTCTTTATTCTTAGAGAACTCCTATTCACCCTTCAAAACCCAGGCTCTGTCTTTATCCCATCTGTGAAGCTTTCACTCACACACACACACACACACACACACACAGGGAAAAACCTAACATTTCTGGAGCTCATGCTAGGATGCCAGAACTATGTTTGATACATTTACAAAGCTTACCTTGCTTAATCTTCACAAAGTGTTTCAAAGTTTGTGTTATCCCCATTCTCAAAGCATGAAGCCAAAGTAACACAATTAAAATATTTTCCCAGATGCTTTATAGCAAGCATCACAGGATTTAAAACAAAGTTCACATCATTTTAAAACCGATACATAATCTACCATAAGATGCCACTACTTATCTCCTTTATCTGTTTTGTATCAATGCATGTGTCTATAATGTTGCTTTTTATTCATGGTGTCTATTGTGTTATTCATCTGACTCTCTTTCCTAACAGAAATATAACACCTTGAAAATCAAATTTCTTTCTTTCTTTTTTTTTTAATTTGACAGAGAGAGAGAGATCACAAGTAGGCGGAGAGGCAGGCAGAGAGAGAGGAGGAAGCAGGCTCCCTGCTGAGCAGAGAGCCTGATGTGGGGCTGGATCCCAGGACCCTGAGATCATGACCTGAGCCGAAGGCAGAGGCTTTAACCCACTGAGCCACCCAGGCGCCCCTCAAATTTATTTCTTATTTATCTTCATAACCCCAAGGCTTTCAGAACAATACCTGACACATAACAGACACTGAATAAAGGTTTACAGGATTGGATTGGATCTCGTTACAATTTAATTGAACTAAACAACATACTTACCTTGAATCTCAGAATTTTGCATTTCTGATGTCTGGAGCTCTGGGATGCCATTTCCATGATGCCAGGTGACATGTCACCTCAGTTGCCTTCACAATTGTCCATGTGTAGCCCTGTATCAACTTCACCGTGAACAATTGCTCAAATGTGACTGAAGAACACAGTCATTAGCATATATTAGTTCCTAGAGAACTGTCTTCTCTCTCATATATTTACTGTAGTCAGTAGAGTATACTCAGTCTTTTAGGAATAATTAAAATAGTCTGTGGCTCTAATTAAAGTAGTCTGGATATTTTTAAGAAACCTATATATAAGAACAAGCTGAGTGCTGACATCAAGTTAATTGTGTTATTTTTAGTGGCACTATCATTGGAGATAGCAGTATGGCACCCAATGCCTTTTTAATTCTCATATCTGGATTATAATGTTAAATAACCAGCATCTTGAGCTCTTAAGAGGAAAGGCATTAAAGCATAGATAAATAAAGCTATTATGAAAACTCAGAAAATTATCTAAATGCACTTGAATAAAAAGTCATGTAGTTATTAAATTGCTAGCTGTGGAGATAAATGCCCTTAAACACCTTTCACTGCCAAGAACAAACAACCCATACCTTGAACCTCTTGTCATGTAAGGTGGAGAGGGGGGCAGCCAGAGAGGAAAGCTGCTGGGCTTAAATTATGTATTGTTATATTTCATCTATTCAAGTTACAAACCGTTCTTATTTTCACTAGAAGTCAGAATATCCCCCCTTCTTTGCAGTCCTTTTCTCCAACCCTTGGCCAAACAGGCAAGACAAAGTGCATCAAAAGCACGCATTCTAGCATTGCAATTCTTTCACTTTTCTTTTGCAATAGAGTCATCACTATTTTCTCTTAATATTTTCCTTTATCTTAATTCCAATTAAATCTTGGACCCCATTGTGAAGTAGCTCCCTTTAATTTTTCTGTAGCTGAATTTGGATTTCTTTTAAATGGGCTGCTCAGAACTGGTGTCCTCCCCACATTGTGATGCCTACTCGCCACAACTGCTAGTTCCAATTGAGTCAGAATACATAGTGGAGGTGGAGCGTTTCTTCTGTAAAATTTGCACAGGAAGCACTCACCAAACCAAACTTCTCTGGTCTCTTACTGTTTCCCATGATCAGGATTGACCGAAAAAAAAAAAAAAACATCTCTTGGAAATAATCAAGGCACAATAACTTACACAAGGACAAAATCACAGTCATGGGTATCCACTAGGGAATTTGGCTCTGGATCATCTGTGAGCCTAAGAAAAGGAAGATCAGGGAGTGAATTTATTTGGAAATAATAGAAACTGTTGGTTGGGCTTTGTAAGCTGAAGTTCTGGAGTTAATCATTATTCTGTGGAATCCTGAATGATGTTGCTTGTAGCTTTCCTATGCAGGCAGCTTCCCCCTGGGAGTCCTACTAACGGTCTTTTGTCAGGCACTATCAGCAGTATTGAGCCAACCTGAGCACCCTATTATTAATCCTTTTCTCCCAGTGACATGACAGCGATCGATGTCTGAACAAGCTATTGAAACTGTAGCAATCAAGTGGACTCCAGTTAATCCAATGGGATACTTACTCAGAGCCTATGGGAAGGGCAAGGAATTTTTTTCTAATGCTGTACTATTCCCATATCCATATACTCTATGCTGCTATAATTTAAGTAAAGGTTGACATTTACTCAGGCCTGTAAAATACACAGGGAACCCTTACCAATGACTCAAATGCATTCATATCACCTTTGTAGCCATCTGCTACTTCTGTAAATACATGAACTTATAATCATTATATAAATATTTGTACCTATGTAAATATAAAGCAAGGACAATGAAACGTTTATATGGAAAGGTACTCACCTGGTGATGCTTTGGGGACTCATAGAAATCTATCAACAATGACAAAGAATAGTATGTACAACACAAGATTATCAGATTTCCTGTCCCCTACTTCAGACAGAAGTATAAAATGGTGTGTATTCAGGTTCCTGGGTCCCCTTCCCGCCGACTGTGAATCAGTAAATCTGGGGGGTGATGCCCAGGAAACTGTATTTTAAATTCCAAGGGACTGCCTGAAGTAGCGCTTTCAAGCTATATTCCAAGGTGCTATAGGGCTTCTTAGGCACCTAAATGATTATAGGTTGGGGCAAAGAGGCACAAGAGAGAAGAAGGCCAGGAAGGACAGATCTGTTCTCAGCTTTCTAGCGAGTCCATCACTTTTGGCAATTCACCTTGGTTCAACTCAATCTCTCTAACTGTAAAATCCGTATCAGTAACGTATACCTTTATTTATTCTAGAAGGGTATTTTGAGAAGCACGAATAAGAGAGTGCAGAGAGAATAAGGAATTATAGAGGATAAAGCCAACTGCCTAGTCAGTACAGGACTGTCACCATGAGGTCACATAGCCCCTGCCGAACCCTACGGGGAGGTGGGGCTTCCTACCTGGTTGTCACTATCATTCCCCAGGACTGGGGATTGGGGGGAGCACTCCAGAGTTTGTAGGATCTTCCTAATGCTGAACCTAAACCTCCTTCTCGTTAGCTCCTGCTCACAGGTCCTAGTCTTGTTCTCCCTGTTTCTACAGGACAGCCCTTCAAATATTTGGGGACAGTTATCCCATCTCAGACTGAACCCCTTGTTTTACAAAACTATTCCTTGATTAACTCATTCTCTGAAATCCTCTCACCTATGTAAAGTATCAGGTTGTTAAATTAATTTGCATTTACTTTCTGTACCTGAGTTTTCCTGTTTTCCACTCAGCCCTCTTTCCTTAGAATTGTTTTTTCTGCAGTACATGCTTTTACAACAGCTATTGCAATAAGCCTCACTGCAGTATTAGTTTTTCCTGAAATAATAGTGTAAGTGTTGGTCTGAGAAGGTACTTAGTGTTCCAGACGCTTCTCAAACAGGGCCGCATGATAGACGATTCAGGGAGTTTGTAAAAGAGAAAAAAAATGTCCATTTCCGGTGATCTCAACCAGAAATTCATTCTGAGATCCAGTGGAACAGTGGTAGGCTCTGGAAAGTATATGTTTAAGGTATATATTTAAGGTGTTGAAAATGCAGGTGACTTGAAAACCACCATACACGCTAAAGTTGAGAACCCTACATGATTTAAAGAGGCTGGAACAGAGAAGTCCAAACCTTTCCTGCATCTAACCCTTATCTGGCACGAGCCTGGACATGTCCCTTAAATGCCAGCACCTCTTTCCTCATCTGCATCACACCTACTGCCTCCATCATGAGGATTACATGACATGATATATGTGACACTTGGTTATCATAAAGGACTACACAATGTCCTGTTTATACAAGCGCATTTTTAGATAAAGATCAGTCAAGCGGCTATTTTATTATACCTCTATTCTACTCCATTCTAATATATGTTTGTCTAATAAAGGTTAGGATCTTAGAGTCATATATGTTTATTTATTCGTAGAACAAATTTAAGAGATGGTCATTTATCGTGTTTGTTTATGTGTGTGTATTTGTTTCGAGTAGTCAACCAGAAAATCATTCTTCTGCTGGACATGATTTTGCCTGTGTCCATGCAGCAGTTCTGGAAGAATCTGTAGGAAGAGATCTTTTTTTTTAAGATTTTATTTATTTATTTGACAGAGAGAGAGACACACACACACAGCGAGAGAATGGGAGAGGGAAAAGCAGACTCTCCACTGAACAGGGAGCCCGATGTAGGGCTCGATCCCAGAACCCTGGGATCATGACCTGAGCTGAAGGCAACTGTTTAATTGACTGAGCCACTCAGGCGTCCCAGTAGGAAGGATCTTTAATGCAAAACAAAGCTTTGTTGATGCTCTAACCTGGCATGGATAGGAGACATTCTGGAAGGCTCCCCTACAGATGGCAAGTTCTAAAAAACATGTTTCAACAAGAAAATTGCCTGGTTTATTATTTTTAATTTAATGAGGCTTGTTCCTGTAAAAATTGCAGGACAGATATTCCAGGAAGTCAGCATCTTTTTTTAGCCCTAGAGCAGACAGCCCAGTAGTGGCCACAGCTGGACAAGTGTGCCTGACCTGCATTCCAACTCAAAGGGTCACTATTGAAAAGTGAGAAGGGTTTTTCAGTTCAGGATCTGAGCTGGATGTTCTGCCCTTCCCACAGATACTGTCAGCAAGGAAGCAAATGTTGAAACAAAATTTTGTGACATGTGCACTTTCCACTACAAACTGGACAGGGCCCAAGATTCATTTCTTAGAGCTCCTTACCCAAGCACAAGATGAGGAATGGTCTTTGGTCATTAGCACTTGGTTTGGAATAGTCCAGAGGTGAAAGAGTTGCTGCTGGATTTCATTAATCTGAAGAATAGTGTTTGGGTTAAAATGTCTTCCTGGTATTTTAATTGGGGAGGGTAATGTTGGTGTTCAGCAACAGGAAAAATACATACTCAAGATTCAGGGGGGAAAACACTGTGGTGATGAGTTGAGTCTGTAGGTGAAAAAATTGTAAATGTTTTATGATAACACAAAAAAGCTTATTTTTGCTAATTCAGTTGAGCCTTCCAGACAACTGAGACTTACCATTCTCTTGCTTCATTTCCAAATCTATGTGATAAAAACCAAAATAAAATAAACTTTTCATGTTAAAACTTCAGAACTCCCTAAGCTGAAGAGAGTATTCATACTTCCCACATACTGTTTGGATGCCCACAACAGACCTAACAAAAATAAACTTTTTTTGGGTTGTCCGTAGGAATCCCACCATGCGACTTCCCCTTCAGCCTAGATCTGTGGTGCCTGGCTCTCCCTCCAGTTTCCTAAATTGCCTGAAACCCCAACCAATAAACTTAAGGTCTTGCCTGTGAGCTCTGACATTCACTAGCTGTGAAACCTAGACCAGTTACTTACTCTCTATGCCTCAGTTTCTTCATCTGTAAAATGGGAGAGTGTCTACTTTATAGGGTTGCAATAAGAACCAAATGAGTTAAAAAAAAAAAGAAAGAAAGAAAGAAAGAAAGAAAGAAAGAAAGAAAGAAAGAAAGAACCAAATGAGTTGATACATGTGTAACACCCAGAGCAACAGTTGGCACACAAGTGGAGTCTAATAAGTGTTAACCAGGCCATTTCCCCAGTTCTAGCACAGTACCTAGTTCAAGGCTTCAATTGTGCCTACCTTTGTCTAGATGTTGGATACGATTGGAGAATCTAACAGAATCTGAATGATGCTGCGAAAGCAGAAACCAACCTGTTACTAGCTCTGGCCAGATGTCAGAAAACATTTAGAGCTATTCAAGTGTCAGTGCTTTCTATGGGAGGTTTATTAACACAAATGTTCTATATCCTATCCTTGAGTTAGGCACAACACACCAGTGAAAAATTTCTAAAATATTTTAGAGACAGACATTTCCTTGGTGGGTTAGAAAGATTTCTCTCTCTCTCTCTCTCTCTCTCTCTCTCTCTCTTTTTCTCTTTTTCTCTCACACACACACTACTTATATGATGATGGTTCCAGCAATTTTTTAAAAGATTTTATTCATTTATTTGAGAGAGAAAGAGCAGGGAGAAGGGCAGAGGGAGAGGGAGAAGCAGGCTCCCCGCTGAGCAGGGAGCCTGACATGGGGCTCAGTCCTGGGACCCCAAGATCATGACCTGAGCTGAAGGCAGACGCTTAACTGGCTGAGTCACCCAAGACATCCCTGGTTCCAACAATCTTGATATTGAATCACATCAATGTTTCTATGCACATAAGCCTGTAACTTAATTCTAGATATGAAATATGAGCCATAATATCTCTGCTATTCAGGAATGTTCAGGACACACATAGAACATGCTATGAAATGCAGAATGGAGTTTATAGTTCTAGTGTTTCTCTTTATCTAGCCAACATTTCTATAGTACTTACTGTGCATCAGCCACAATTCTAAGCACTTCTCAAACAGTAACTCATTTTATCCTCATAACAACCTTGTGAGGTAGATATCATTACCCACGTCTTACATCTGGGAAAATTGAGTCACAGAGAGCAATTTGCTCAAGTCTCATAGCTAGTTCAGTGGTGGAACCTGAATTCAGAGCAGAATTCTTCAGAATGAAAGAAAAGAAACTGAAGTAAGACTTGAGGGATCACACCGATCTCAGAAGTTAGAGTAGGGGAAAATCCAGAATCCAAGTTGTTAGGACTTAAAGAATTCACCTGTGCTGGAATTCAAAGCAGAGTCAATAACCAAGACTAGAGAGGCAAGTCAAGGTCAGGGCCAGAGGAAGATACACTGAAGGATGATGCAAGACAGGTAGCTCAAGTCCAGGAAAACAAAAGGTGAAGAGTTAAGAAGGAGTAATTGGAATTGCAATAACCTGCCCATTTCAAAGCCCAGATGTCTTAAAAACAAACAAACAAAAGAACAACTAAACAGTCTCAGACTGGGGAAGGATACACTGTCATCCGATCTGGTACATCTCTTTTGAGTGATAAGCATTAGATTTACCATGCAGATTACATAGAATTTTTCTGCGAGGTCAAGAACAGCAGTACCAGGCGCCTGGGTGGCTCAGTGGGTTAAAGCCTCTGCCTTCGGCTCAGGTCATGATCTCAGGGTCCTGGGATCGAGCCCCGCATCAGGCTCCCTGCTCAGTGGGTAGCCTGCTTCCTCCTCTCTCTCTGCCTACTTGTGATCTGCTCTCTCTCTCTCTCTCTCTCTCTCTCTGTCAAATAAATAAATAAAAATCTTTAAAAAAAAAAAAAGAACAGCAGTACCAAGTTTAATGTCCACTTAAAAAATAGATAAGATTATGGGTTACTACAACTCATCTAAGAGATCTGTGCACAGTAAGCTTCTTGGTATCTTAATTTATCTGCCAGTGAAGACTTGAGGACTGAGCCAATTCGGCTGGGAATTGAACCTGTGGTTCCAGGAAGTCTAGATATTTCAAACCTCATACTTAGTCCATTAAGATATCCCCTCCAAGAACATAATGTAGTTAAAGTAGACTTAGATATCTTTAGTACAGAGAGTGGATTTTATTTCCACTTTGGGAATTTCTGATCCATAGTAGGGAAAGATATAGATGAAACTCACCTACGGCAGTGCCTATGGAATAGTGTATGTATGTCAACGCGCACTGTCACTTTTCTGATTTACAGTGAAGAAGAGAAAAACCATCTTGGGTGAAGAATAGATTATGAGTACATTTGCTATGTGGGGGCTTCATAGATATCTCCCCTCTCATTCTTTCTAAAGACTCTTTTCCCCTATCAATAAAATAGAATGAATTATACTCACCCACAGAATCTGAAGAGGGACCACAGATTTCACTCATCTGTCAGGTGAGTCCATTTATTTGGGGAGCAGTTGGGGAACATCCTGTACCATTACAGACTGTCAGCCACAGAGAATGTTTACTAATAAGCCTAGCCATTAAGTTGGGTCAGTGATGGATGGTCTGTATTCCCCCACCCTGGCCTGGCATGTGCTGTGATACTCACTGACCAGCAGCAGCTGTTGTACTAGCTGCCTTGTTAAGGGTCTCGCCAAGTGACATCAGCTATACATCACCCTGGCTGATACCTTTGATTATTTGGACAGCTCCTGGCATGATGAATCGTTGGGATTGATCTGTCTTTTCTTGCACGTCCTAGTCAGTGTTCTTTACCCATCTCCCTCAACTCTCCATTCTTAAGTTAAGGGTCCTTATTCCTGCTCTTTCAGACATAGGCACCTTCAGACATATACCCTCTCCAGTTTAAAGGACCTGCTCGTTTCGGCATTCGTAATGAGAAACTGGGATGAGGCTGACGGAAATAAGTGCATCATAGTTAGAACAGGCAGGCAGGGGAAACAGCAGTCATTCTTTTACGGCCAAAAAAACAAGGAGGAAACGCTTTTTTCCATGGGCATCAAAGGCTCAGCAGCTTTCATTACTGAGGTCATGGACCTTCCACATATTCCATGTGGTACAAATTAAATTTGAATGCTGTGGGTAACCTGAACAATGCCTTCTATTTATAAGATCCCTTTCTTCCAAGGAGTGCAAATCATTTCACACACAGTATCTCAAGCATCACCATATTTTTGCAAAAGAAGTTTTATCATTTCGATTTCAGAGAGAAAAAAAGGAGCACAGAGGGGCTATATTCCCAAATCTACCTGACAAATAAATGTGCAATAAAATCAATAATGGGGCCTAAAATCTCTGACTCCCTGCAATATTAAATCCTTTAATTCATTGATTTATAAAATGTTTGTAAAGCCCCCACTATGTGTGCCAACAGCTGGGAAAGCAGGAGAACAGTGGGGCAACTGCTAACTCAGTCAATTCCATTGAATTCTACATCAGTATTACCTGAGCCTTTGGCTCAGGTAATGATCCCAGGGTCCTGGGATTGCGTCCCACGTCGGGCTCCCTGCTCAGCGGAGAGCCTGCTTCTCCCTCTCCCTTTGCCTGTCACTCTGCCTACTTGTGCTCTCTCTCTGTCAAATAAATAAATAAAATCTTTAAAAAAAAAAGAAAAATGGAATAGCTCGGTCAATAGGAGACTAGCTGTGGGACAACTATATGAAAAATCTCCACTGCAAAAAAAAAAAAACCAAAAACAACAACAAAAAAAACCCCACTGGTTTTTTTTTTAAGATTTTATTTATTTATTTGACAGAGAGATTACAAGTAGGCAGAGAGGCAGGCAGAAAGAGAGAGAAGGAAGCAGGCTCCCTGCTGAGCAGAGAGCCCAATGTGGGCCTCGATCCCAGGACCCTGAGATCATGACCTGAGCCGAAGGCAGAGGCTTTAACCCACTGAGCCACCCAGGCGCCCAACCCCACTGGTTTTATTATGTAATTTCCTGGCTAAAAAACTTCCAATGGCTCTATATAACTAAAAGGAAAACTAGATTATTGGAACTTCATAATTTGGTCTTTGAGGTTTCTCGTGGCCCATCCTAAATTCATAGAAGAAATGCCAAGTTATTTCCCAGAATACGCCCCCACCTGCACACCCAACAAAAGCTGTAGACTTTAGTCAAGTTCCCATTGACCAAGAATATGCCATATTCGGCATAATTCAAGCCCTGCTCAAGCTGTTTCCCTGTCTAGAAAGCTCATCCTCCTCCAATCCCTATGCTGCCCATCTCTCAGAGTCCAGCTCAGATACCCTTGTCCAGTCTGTGAGCACTGCCTTCTCTGCACTTTAGCTGTTTCTTTGGGCCCCTAATCATCTCCTTTCTTAGGTTGTTCATTAACAACTTCAGGGGTTCAGCTTGCACACAATGGCCAGCTCCTAGAGGCCATCTGCCCTTCCTCTTGGTCCCAAGCACATAGAACATGTCAATAAAGTTTTGAAAGAATGAGAATAACTCCAAGCAAACTACTAACCAGGGGTCACTATGAGCTCATAAAAACTAGTTGAATTGGCTTATTTTTTAATAATTGGTTATTTTTGAATCTATGTGATAGTTCTCCTAGACTTGATTTGTGGAAATTTGCAGAAGTTTCTGTTCCGTGGCCTGGCTTATAGAGATATATAAGCACACAGGACATTAGCTTCAGTTTTCAGCAGTTTGTGGCTATATGCCAAAAGGATATTGCTCTATACTGTGCAGTGTATAATTGCAGCATATAAGGTGGAAATTTAGTAGTAACCAGAATGTAAGCCTTAGTCATATATTTCAGAGGACTGCAATGTTGCTTATAAGTAGCACCAGTGCCTTGGCTGTGTCAGAAAGCAGCTCCAGACAAGTTAGAAACCTAGAAGGGCCTTAAGATTTCCACATAATTATTTTTCTCTTACCTAAGTCTTTATGAAGCATAAATCTCCTTCTGATGCTTCAGACCTTGGTTGCTGTAACTCAGTTTCCATTTACCAAGCAAGAATCAGCAGTTTTTAGAGTGCCAGTATCTCTAAAACCACAAGGGAATTGAGCTAAAAACCTGCTAGCACTTTAACACTGAAGAGCTTGATTTCAAACCATGCACCTTTCAAGAGGACATTAAAAATATTTTCTATATGCATTGCCTATATTAGTTAAGTACTTTTTCAGCTAAAAACCACCACCACCACCACTACCACCACCACCAAGGCAGTTCAATTACATCTCTGGAATATATATAGTTTTTTGGTTTTTAGGTTTTTTTTAGAAAGAAAATGTGTGGGTGCACACGTGTGGGGGTGGGTGATCAGAGGGAGAGGAAGAGAGAATCCTAAGCAGGCTCCATGCCCAGCGCAGAGCCCGACGTGGGGCTCGATCTCACCACCCTGAGGTCATGACCTGAGCTGAAATCACAAGTCAGACACTTACCCAACTGAGCCACCCAGGTGCCCCTGGAATATAGTTGTTTTTTTTTTTTTAACAGCCCAAAGAGTGTAGAAGTATGGAAGATAATCAAAGGGAAGAAAATGTCTAGTAAACCCCAAGTGATAGCCAAAGCTAGTATTGGTTTACAATCACTTGAGAAACCCTTTTTTTTTTTTTTATCACATTTGCTAAGGGGTTCCTCCAAACCCATCTCCTTTTATCCCAGCTTAGCTCCCTAATGGCCCTTTGGTGATTTCCTCTACTCAAAGCCCATGGGTGCCTAAAGCAACTTCATTCCTCACCCACTGTTAAGAGTTCCCAGTTTCCATTTAAATCGACATTTCTGGCACCATCAATGTTGCAGTTGGCAGGGTTTATGATAATTATCATTCTTTATATTTACATACCACATGTCATCACAGAATCAGTACAATTTATGCATGTTAACCAGTTGGGCTTTCTCCCTCCTTTACCATCAGGAAGAGCAGACAGCTGGGATTTACAGAGAGAAACTTAGGGATGTTTCACTGTCGATAAGTTTAGGGATGAAACTCTAAAACTTGCAGTGCTCTCTACAAGTTTTATTAACGGGATACCATGAAGCTATTTTTTTTTAAGAGAGAGAGAAAGAGCGCGAATACAGGGGGAGGGGCAGGGGGAGAGGGAGAGAGAATCCAAACAGACTGCAAAAGTGTGGAACCCAACATGGGACTCGGTCTCACAAGCCTGAGATCACAACCTGAGCCAAAACCAAGAGTCCAACGCCTAATGGACTGCAGTTCCCAGCACCCCACTAATATTTTTTAACACTTACTCTTACCAGGCATTGTACTAAGTTCTGTGAAGAGTAGATTTTTAAACTATTCCACCATTCCACTGTTGAACTGAAGAAAAATGCTGAAGGATACTTCAAGGGATCTTATGATCAGTCCACCTGCCAGATGGTTTTCCTTTCTTTTCTTCAAGATATGTAGCGATTCTGATTCCACAATCGTTTAACTTCCTGGTCCAGAAATTCCTCCTAATGTCCAGCTAAAATTGTTTCTGTTTTAACTTAAGCCAGTTTCCTATTGCTGCACAAACAGAATAGTGGGTTAGCACCCTCCTTATAAAACCTCTGCTATAATGCATTATACAGCCCTTCCAAATCTAAATCAAATCGCCACTTGCCATTAAGAGCTCCAGGCAAAGAAACGAAAAGCTTTTTAACACCACCTATGTAATTTCTCTGGAATTTTTTGTATATATAATATACATTATATACGTATATATACATTTGTATATATGCATATATAGTAAATTTCACTCAAGGAGCTACTGCCTTAGTCATTCTTCCTTGATTTCCTAGTATTTCAGAAGCTGACAAAGGCATTAGTTAATCAAACTGCACTGATAGTTTCTTTTAACTTTTTTATTGCAGTATATCATAGATACAGAAAAATGCCCAAATCACAAGTGTAGGGATCAGTGACTTTTTAAACACTCATATAATCCCCACCCAGATCAAGATATAGAATATTACTGGCACTCCCAAAAGCTTTTTTTGTGTCCCTTCTCAATTATTATCTCCCCAGAAGTAACTACTACTCTGACTTCTGTCACCAGATTACTTTTGCTTATATTTGACTTTTAGATGAAGAGAGTTATACAATATGTACTCTGGGTGTGTCTGCATTCTTTCATTCAGCATTATATTTGTGAGAATCATCCATATTTTTACATGTATCAGTAGTTCTTTGTTCTCATTGCTGCATAGTATTTCTTTCATTTTCATTTTAGTTTATTGTAGGTAGACATTTGGGTTGTTTTTACTTTGGAGATAGTATGAATAATGCTACCATGAACATTGTTTATATATATTTTCTTTTTTTGAGAGAGAGCATGCATGCAAGCAGGTGCAGTGGGGAGGGGTGTTGTTTTGAATCCTAAGCAGACTCCGCGTTGAACCCTGAACCTGCCACAGGGCTCAGTCTCGACCCTGAGATCATGACCTGAGCTGAAATCATGAGTTAGATGTTCAACCGACTGAGCCACCCAGGGGCCCACTGCTGTGAACCTTCTTATACCTGTATTTTGATGCACATGATGTTGGCATCTGTTGGGTCTATACCTAGGAGAGATATTGCTGGATCCGATGTTCAGCTTCAATAGATTTTGCCAGTTTTTCAAAGCATTTGTACTAATTAATACTCCTACTGACAGTGTGTGAAAATTCCAGTTCCTCTCCATCCTTACTGTTTAGTATTGTCAGCTTTTCTTAATTTTAGCAAATTTTGTGGCTAGTAATATGTTCACTTGGAATAAATAAGCTGCTTGGGTAGATTAGGTCTCTGAGAATATCCTTTTTTCCTACTGCTGTTTTGCATTTGCCAAGGGATCACAAGAACCTCTGCACCGGGAGGAACAAAGTGGGAGCCTTAGCCCTCATTTGCATGACTTTGAAACCCTCTCTGTGGCTGCTGGAAACTGTAGACAGAGCATACTGGGAGACAGCACATGTGGCCATGATAACCTTTTCTTGTTCATTAAGAACCCACTTAGCTCTCTGTGGGGCTACAGCCCACAGCTTAGAAAAGCAGGTCATGACTTTATGCCTATACAATGATAATCTCATCAATAATAATTCAAAGAGAAAAAAAAACAGAATTTAAGTAACTGAGTGAAGATACCAACCCATGAAGGTACACAAGTTAGGTTGAGGATAGCTGTACTTGCTTTCGTAATATACAGATGACTAATATGACCCCATTCTCCATAATATATATTCAAATAGAGGTTCCAATTGGATGCTGAAATCTAGAGAGGGGAGGATTAATTGTCTTGAAGTGTTAAAAATATTAACCAATAAACAGTCTTATTGGAAGCAGGTAGACAGAATTGGGGCAGTACTTGAGGTTGGATACATAAGAGCTTCATAAAAGTTTGTGAATGATAATTCCTTTCCTTTTATCAGCAAAAAATTCAAGTTCAGTGACCAGGTTTTTTGCCAGGGAGAAGTGAACAATATGGCTAGCTGCTTAGAAAATCAAATCTCAAATCCCACATACCTCCCACCTTGGTCTCATTTACTCTCTTAACAGTGGAGCCATTTTCGGGGCGCCTGGATGGCTCAGTGGATTAAAGCCTCTGCCTTCCGCTCAGGTCATGATCTCAGGGCCCTGGAAGTGAGCCCCGCATCAGGCTCCCTGCTCAGCAGGGAGCCTGCTTCCTCCTCTCTCTCTGCCTGCCTCTGCCTACTTGTGATCTCTCTCTCTGTGTCAAATAAATAAATAAAATCTTAAAAAAAAAACAGTGGAGCCATTTTCAATAAATGCAGAGATGCAAATGCTGCCCAGGTAACCTTGTTAACATTGAGGGGACTCTTATCTACTGGAAATCTATGTGTTTTGCCCCAAAATTGGAAACAAGGAACCCTTTAGTAAAAATGTTGGAAATTTATTTTTTTTAAAGATTTTATTTATTTATTTGACACAGAGAGAGAGATCACAAGTAGGCAGAGAGGCAGGCAGAGAGACAGGGAGAGGAGGAAGCAGGCTCCCTGCTGAGCAGAGAGCCCGGATGCGGGCCTCGATCCCAGGACACTGAGATCATGACCTGAGCCGAAAGCAGAGGCTTTAGCCCACTGAGCCACCCAGGCGCCCAAAAATGTTGGAAATTTAGACACAAAACATATGCTGTTAAATAAATACGACTAGGAAATTGGATCGTTACATTTTTTTCAAAAGGTTAACTTTTTTCTTTCTCAAACTGCCTTTCTCCAACTTCCCACCAAAAAAAAAAAAAAATACATGGGTGAACATTCCTTTCTGGTTTATGTTCCAATTTAACATGGTTGCTCCTAGGAGGGGCCTGTTAATCTGCAACCCCCAAAATAGGGGATTATTATGGAAAAAAGGTGCAGTATTTCAAGCATCATGCCACAATAAAAGTAACAGGATAATGATTTTCTTTCTCAGTTCAGATATCAGAGGCCCAAGTATTGATTGCCTGTTTCTTTTGCCTCCTGTCCTCTGATGAAACTACACTTTTGACACAGAGTCACAATAAAATGTGCCCTTTCCAGTATGAGATCTCTGTAAATGTCATTCACTCAGTCATTGTTTTCTAATTCTCTGTGTTTTCATCAGAGTAGCACAGAAGCCTTTCAGTGATGCAGAGAGAGCAAGCAATGGTTAGATTTAGAATTCCCTGGAACAAACAAGCTCCGTTATGTTGCTAAGAACAAGTAACATTCTAAAAGACTACTTTTCATAAGTGACTATGACATTATTCTTATGAGGACTGTCTGAGCAATGAAGACTTAGATAAGAGGAGGTTTCATGAAATGTTTCGGGGAGCATTCATCTTGGGTTTGGCAAGGAAAGAGAGGCCATAATATCAGCAAGAATGTTAGCGCTTATGGGTGAGAAAGGGTGGGGTTTGTGCCATGAGCTGAAACAAGGCTGGAGCCCCAGAGGTAACAGGCGGTTCCCCGAGCCCGACACTTCCCCTTGACCTGGACCACTCTTGCTGTCCCAGCTCCAGGTCTCTGATCCCGGCTGCCAGCAAATGATTTGTGATTTTGTTTAAGGATAGCTATTGGCGGTAGCCTCGCTTGAGGCCACCACACTCATTTCACTTGTGCCCTGCACCAAATTTGATCCCAAAGGTGCAGGGCTTGTGTATTAACACAATGTGACACTTATTACCTTCCTCCTCTTCTGTGAAATCAGTTTATCTAAAAATATCTCATCTGAAAGACCTGCAAAAACAAGCTACACGCAAAGCATTCACTAATGTCATGATAAATGTAATCAGTGCACCTATGGCTTTTCAAGATGCTCCCGAGCTGTGACCTTCCGTTTCACATAATGTAGCCTTTTTATTTATTTCCAATAGCTTTCCAATCAGTCAGGGCCGGCGTCCTTTTTCTAACCTCAGATCATGGTCTAATAATCAGTTTTGGTGCTTTTATTGGCCTCCAAGGTAGTTTGAGCTGTTAAAATCTTTCTTTAACAAGTTTCCCTTTGATAAGGATGCTTCGGTAGGCTCCGTATCTCTCTTACCTTTGCCTAACCTTTTCCAGACCGACACAAAACCATGGGTGACACAGACCCTAACAATATCATCTAACTGTGGCATTAAAACTCATTTAGATGTAGCATTACCAAAATTTCTAAAACTTCCTACTCATGTCCAGAAGAGAAAGCAGAGTCTATACAGACAACTGCACCCTTTGTGTTTTATGAAAAATTTAAATGGACCAGTATTATGAGGGTAGCCTTCTTCCCACTGCTAGCTGATTGACTTGCCTTTAGGGGATGAAATACAGGAAGGAAATCAATATTTTATTTGTATTCTCCATTTTGTTTATATGTGTCTCAGTGTCTACCTCTCTGGCCCAGTTTATGCCCCAGAGGGATGAAGCTGGCCAGCTGTGGGTTTTGTCTAGCACTACTGCTGCTGACCCAGTCTTGAGAACAGTCCTACTAGAGATGTCCAGAAGCTTCTCTTTTGTTCATGTTTGCATCAACCTGTCTGGGAGGCAGAGTCACCTGGGAGGCCACTGAGAGAACAGGCCTTAATCTCTTCTTTTCTTCTGCTTCCTTTCTGTTGATTGCACCTTAAAAAAAAAAAAAAGGTAACCGATTTAAGGGATCTGAAAATGGCTTGGGTAGACCATAAAGAAAAAAAAATGAGACCGAAAAGAAGTCAATAACACACACCCTTCTCAAACTTGACAGAAACATTTAAGTTCTGACGTATTTCAGGTAGAGAAACAAAAATGTGTGATAAGAGGTAGGCTACCTGAGATAAATTGTGGGAAATCCAGACTTTAGACTGTACCCTCCCTTTCCACTCTCGCCATATAATGCTGAAAATGGAATTTCTGCCTACTGTATTAGGAGAGTTTTCTTTTTTTTTTTTAAGATTTTATTTATTTATTTGACACAGAGAGAGAGATTACAAGTAGGCAGAGAGGCAGGCAGAGAGAGAGGAGGAAGCAGGCTCCCTGCTGAGCAGAGAGCCCGATGTGGGCCTCGATCCCAGGACGCTGAGATCATGACCTGAGCCGAAAGCAGAGGCTTTAACCCACTGAGCCACCCAGGCGCCCTGTTTTTGTTTTTTTAAAAGATTTTATTTATTTACCTGAGAGACATCACAAGCAGGCAGAGAGGCAGGCAGAGAGGAGGAAGCAGGCTCCCTGCTGAGCAGAGAGCCTGCTGAGGGGCTCAATCCCAGGACCCTGAGATCATGACCTGAGCTGAAGGCAGAGGCTTTAACCCACTGAGACACCCAGGTGCCCCAGGAGAGTTTTCAAGATTTAAATTTCTTAGAAAGTTTTAAATCTGATACATATAATATTTGCCAATTTGTCAAGTAAAGTAAATGTATTTTAGAAGATGTCTAACAAAAGAAAGGTCAAAGTTTTCTATCTTAAGACTATTCATAGAATCAAGGACTTTGTGGAGAGTCCATGTGGAATATATATCCATTTCCCCCAATCTCTGAAAATTCGCTTTACACCACTTTGCTTTTATGAAAGACCTACATTACACCTGCTTTCTATAATGGAAAAAAATACGGAAGAGATTTTCACTTCTACAAAATGATAATTGTTTCTTTGCTTTACACCATTTCAGCTTACAGAAGGTTTCATAAGGAACACTACTTTTGAATAACAGGGAAAACCTGTAGTTCTTAAGACTTATCAGAAATAGGGGCACCCGGCGCCTGGGTGGCATAGTGGGTTAAGCGTCCGACTCTTTGTTTCAGCTCAGGTCGCGCTCTCAGGGTCCTGGGATCAAGCCCCGTGTCGGGCTCAGTGCTCAGTGTGGAGTCTGGTTGAGATTCTCTCTCCCTCTCCCTTTTCCCATCCCACTCGTGTGCTCTCTCTCTCTCTCTCAAAAATAATTTTAAAAAACACTTATCAGAAATGTGTCAGATGTTATTTATATTTTATCAACAAGGAAGAGAAGTAGTAGCTTTACTGTTATCATACAATGTATCAGTGGGACCTTGTCAAGATAGAAGCAAAGTTATAAACTCTCTATTTAGGAGTTTTACCCATACATTGTATTGCTTCCTATAACTCAAACAAAATCAAGTTGTTGCTAGCACCATTTTCTTAAGAGTGCCAAAGACCGAACTGATTCCTTTTCAAGAAATGTCAAGAGTTATCCAACCATTGAGAGGTTGACAGAATACAGACTGCCAAGGAAAACACGTGCCTGACATGTTGCTAAGGTCCCCTCTGCAGATTTCCTCTCTATGGCAGTGACGTGAGCCCAACAGCTTAAAATAAGGCCATCTCAGGAAAGAGGGCACCATGAGGCCTTATGACACCCCTCAGAGAGCGCCCAGGCCAGAGATGGAATCCACAAAGCACTATTCTGGGAACCAGTTGTTTTAAGTGTGGAGAAACAGATGTGGGGGTGAAGGGCCGTGGTGAGGACTGGAGAGGCTCAGGGCTCTCCTGAGAGGTGAGCCCGCCCCATTGGTACTCACCCCGCACATAGTGGAAGGAAAGAAGGAGGACTGTCCATGAGGATCAGGGAACGCTGCTGGGGCTGGGGCCACCTCTAGCTAAACCCTGATCTCATACTGCTTCCCTGTGGAGAATTCTCAGAACTGCAGCTTTCCTCTGTGGGCCCCTGCCGGTCACACGCGCCCTGTGTGGTCTCTGGCCAGGGCTTGCCGACATCCCAGAGCCATTAAAAAAAAAAAAAGAAAAAAGAAAAAAATTTTAATAAAAATAAAAATTTGCTGTTGTTAAGACCTCAGCAAAAAGAATGGAAAAGCTACAAGAAAACAATCACGTCCCGGATCTAGAGGTAAATCTGACTGCAGGCTGACCTGACAGGCCCACATCCCCACGTTTCCCTTTTCACATAACCTTTTAAAAACCCAAAGCCTCTCTCTGTCCAGTGGTGTTCCTCCAGCTCTACTTTCACAGACCTATGTTCTGACTTGCACCCTTGGAAGTTCCAAATAAATTGGTAAAATTGCCTACTCTTTCTCTGAATTTTTTTTTCCACAAGAACTAAATCCCAGTGCTCTGGCCACCACAGAGGTTCCCACATTCCTCTTTTTAGGACTGTTATCACAACTCCCTGCTGACCCTCAGTACCCACCCAGAGGTGTTTCGGTGAGAGACACAGACATTAAAAATATTCTTACCTCTAGTTACCTTTCTTTGTAGGACTTTAGGGCACTAAATCTCCTTTTGGGGTATAGAACTATAGCCTACTACTTCATTATGATATAAAAACAACATTATAGGGACACCATAGTTAGTATGATTGTCCCATTACCCCACTACATTTTAGGAATAAGGGAAATGCTCAGATGAAGAGATAATTAGTAAAACGATCAGAAGCTAATAGAAAGCTATAATGATCAAATTTTGATACTTTTTGTGGGAGAGGTGAAGAAAAGGGCAATAAATCCTTTGGGCTGGTCGGTGGTATTTTCCAGGGAATATCTGAATCAGAAAGTAGAAAGGAAGTTGATGATAGAATTCACATTCCACAGAGAACCTGTGACCCTTGCTCTTCCTCTCCTCTCCACCCCTGTGGAAGGCTCCAGGGTGAAAGCTGTAAGTTGAAGAGGACAAACCATCAGCAGAGGGTAACTTATGATGAGAAATGAAAATATTTGGATTAGCTATAATACCAAGCCAGTGATATTTACAAATTATTAAACTGCCATCCACACATCAAACACTTTTTCTTTTATGAAATGCTAAGCTGTACTTTTAGTCTGTTTCAAACTGTCAGGTCCATTATTTGATGTTCCTCTTTGTTTGTTTATCTTAATTAAGATGTTGAATCAATCATTTTTACTTTCTCTCCCCAAGAGCAGCAACCGGCTCAGAGTCAGGATGAGGGCCAGCCACCCTCGAGTGCCGTGCAGGTGCGGAGTCTCGTGTGTTCACAGAGGGATAAAAAACACATTTGTTCTCCCGCTTGTGTGGACAGACTGGCAGGTTTTTGATAAGGGGCGGGGGGGAGTCTTCCGGTGGTGAGAAATGACATTTCTATCCACAACAGGTAACCGTGGCGGGAAATCTTATTCCTGTTTTTGGTATGATTTTCCGCTGCATCCTCGTGACAACTCACCACCAGGTGGGGAACACCGAGGTGGAGTGGGAAACTGGAGACAGAATGTGGTGTCCTGGATCCAGCAGGAAGCTGGAAATGAAGGGCTCTGGACCCTAGCCTATGAATATGACAACTGTTCTTGCTACTCCAGCTTTCTTTTTCCATTCCTGATGTGGCAGTTCAATCTTCATGCTCCTGGGTCATAGTCTCCTATGACTTATTGTTGGAGGGACCATTTCATATCCAGAACACTTTGTGCTCCTCTTTGTATTGATATACTTCTGGTCCATCGATCCTGTAGAAGGGCCTTTGCAGAGTTTTCCCAACAGTACAGCTTAATTCTGCTGAGACATCCACTCTTTCCTATACAATCCCCCTTTTAAGAAGCATGCATTCTTTCAGAACAGCTAGCCAGGGATAGAGAAGCAATCAACTAGTCAAGGCACAAAATTTCACTCTGTACACCAGTCAGCCTATCTAGGGATAAAACCTGTGACCTTGGTCTCGTTAGCACCATGCCCCACCTAACTGAGCTAACTGGCCATGCAATCCCATTGACTGGACAAATGAGAAACACAAAGGAAGGAAACAAGTCTATCAGATGATTTAGGGAGATCAGAGAGGAAACAAAGCAACGCGTTGCTTTTAAAATCATCCTAGTCAATGAAATAATCCCAGTACAGCCACAGAGCTAAACAGAGTTCTTACATTTTGGATCACATGCTTCTAGACCAGCATGGTTCTAGTTGACGCTGAGATCAATCACGACAGGAAGGTACTGACATACCTGCATGCACTTGGAGTCCTAGAGTCAGGAGGAAATGTGCCTTTTCACTGATCAGAATCTTTCTAAGCACATCCAAGCAGAATCTGTATGTGAAATTGGCATTTGCATTTCTCCTAGTTAGCACTGTGTGTACTGGAAGCTAGTGAGGAAATCCATGGTCTAGGATGCTCTTCTGCTCCTGACAGACGACAGTAGTCGACTCCAGGGACTTGGGCAAAAAGGACCACATTCCAGTCCTTCATTAGGCAAGAGGTGGATTTTTAAATCACATCATTCCAAGAGGAAACATAAGCTTTCAAAAGACAAACCAGGCACTTCATTTATTTGAGGCCTCTGTTATGATCCTGGGCCACAGATAACTACTTTCAACAAATTCTCACTCTTCATTAGTGGAAAACACGTTCTTCTAATCCCCACGAATTACCCAACACCTGGAATGAAGCGGACTTCTCTCACCACACTCATTGGCTTTCCTTCCGGTGGGATAGCCTAGGTTCATAAGGTGACCACCAGTACTTGTTGAACTGTGTGCACCATTCCCAGTGTGGCCGAGACTGCTAGCCAGACCCCGTATCCCTTCTCCCCCTCTTCTGCATTTCTAGGTGGGCTCATAGCTGCCCAGAACAACTCCCTGCTCCTTACTTTCCTGGCATCTAAATTTGGCTGTGTGATTTAAGTTCTGGTCAGTGCAATTATGAAAGGGTTGCGTCAACTTCTAGGGTTCCACAAAGGTGCCCTTACCAGAGAAGGCAGGTTGGTGCTCTTTTCCTTGCCCCTTTCCCTCCTTCTTGCCTCCTGGAACCAGCTTGGACCGTGAGGAAGAAATCACATGCTGGAGGTGGTGGAGATAGTTGGAGCCTGAGCACCTGCAGCACCCTCCCATCTCCAGACTGCCTCCCTCCAGTCTTAGGATACATGAGAGACACTAACTTCTGTGGATTCGTGTCATTTCTTCAAATTTTGATAATAACCCTCTGGGGTAATTTGTCAAAATTGTGCTGTGGACAAGTTGTCCTGGTTCTCTCCCAGGTCACCTTTTGTTACTTTGTTCTGAAGGCACCTCTCTGGTCTCTTACCACCTGTTCTGGTAGTCAGTGTCCCAGGCCCCCACCTGGGGGCCGACCTCACCAGGGCGTACCCACAAGCTGTTAGGTGGACAAGGGCCTCACGTACAAATTCACGCTGAGGCTGTGTTTTCAGCCCTGGCTGAGCATCAGACCCTCCATAGAGGCTTGTAAAAATAAACAGCCTGGGCCCTACTCCCAGATGATGCTGATTCAGCATATCTCAGATGAGCTCAGATATCTACAGCTTTTGAAAGGTTGACAGGCGATTCTGATGTGCAGCTGCAGTTAAGAACCACTGCTCGAAGGTGCTAATGACGGATAATGGTGCAGTGCAGTGTCGTCAACCGCACACACTTCATGGATAAGTCACTGCTGGACAGACTTCTATCCGTTATCTTTGCTCCGTAGCCTACTGCACGGTTACAAATAGCCGTGCCTCCTCCCTGTGAGAGCTGGAACTTTGCACCTCCCTCTTCCGACGATCTGCGATGCATCAGTTTGTTAGCGCACGGTGGAGAATGCCTCGCTTAATGTACTACCTCTCCCAAAGGCATTTGTATTTCAACAGGGAATAATGCTTTAATCTCAGGGAATGGGCTTCTCATGGTGGAACGTCGGGAATTCAGGAAGACTGTTGAGAAGGTATTTTGGAAGAGTTACCTTTCTCCAGTTCCCTGAAACATGTCCTATTTAAGCAGCACCAATTCTACTTGTTGGGACTTTCAAAAAAAAAAATTTTTTTTTTTTCTCCCCACTCACTGGGCCTGTTTCAGAAGATTAGGCTTCTGGGGAAAAGAAGAACCTTCTTTCTTCATTTCTCCTCATATTGTGTTTGGAATCCTCCTCAGCCCTCACACTTTCTCTTGCCCCCTTGAGAAGTAGTGCCATTCATCCCTAATTCAGCCACATAGTTAGAGGGCAAGAAAACGTGTGTTAAAGGAGCACATTACACCATTCTGAATATCCTCTCATGCCTGGAATATGATCTTGAAACATGGAGCAGAAGGTCATTTAGAGATTGGTTCTCTATTACAGCATAGAGACAGACAGGCATATCGATATTTTCATACATCTGGCCATCTTTCACGAACCTGGCGTAATTAAGATTCTGCAGTGTCTTAGGTAACCCTTAATAATTCACTGGCTTCTCTTCTCAACTGTTTAAACGGTTTCTTTTTACTTTTATTCTCTCATTCCAGATTCTGCAAATACCTACCTCATTGGGCTATTATAAAAATCAAACCAGGGTGCCTGGGTGGCTCAGTGGGTTAAAGCCTCTGCCTTCGGCTCAGCTCATTATCTCGGGGTCCTGGGATCGAGGCCCGCAGCAGGCTTCCTCCTCTCTCTCTGCTTGCCTCTCTGCCTACTTGTAATCTCTCTCTGTCAAATAAATAAATAAATCTTTAAAAAATCAAACCAAATAAGAGGTTTGAAAGTGCTCTACAAATTGTAAAGCTCTATACAGATGTATATTCGAGTTTCTATGATAGGGAATATATCCTTTGTGTAGCAGTGCTTCAAATCTTTGATGGAGAGAAGAAGATGATGAGATAGAAACAGGGCCCTGACATCCAGGCATTTTGTTCCTCAATTCTAATTATTAGCAGACTTTCTCTGCTAAGTAGGATAAAAGAAAGAGCTTTTGGTTTTCCCCATCACAAAAATGCATTGAACTGTCTATAGAGATTTTTTTTTAACCATCACAAATTTATTATCCTGGAAATAAGGATTTGTAATGAGGGTGTTCCCACACCTCTGTTGGTGTGAACTGTTCTCAGAGAACAGGCAGAGAGAGCATATAAACAGGACCAGCAGGCTAAGTGCAAATTCCACTAATTGTTTATTTTCTTTCCAAAGTGGCAAGAAGTTGTTGGAGTTTCATACTTCATTTTACATACAAGTTGAGGTCCCGGGGGAGAGTACCCTTCATGTGAACAGCTCTCCCAGTTACAGGAGAAAACTGAGTAACAATAAAAGCCTAAGGGACATCATTTAATATTTCCAGCATTTCACATGAGCTTCTGACACTCAGGTCTTCAAGGGGAAAGCTGATTTATACCTCCAGTCCTTAGACAATGTAAAGGTGAGGTCAGGCATAGGCATCCTTCATCCCTTTCCCTGGTGCTCACTGGTCCCTTGGGCAAGGTGGAATCAAAGCACTTCAAATGGTAGAGGTCACAGGAGTGACACTATAAGAGGTAAGAGAGCACAGCCTCCTTCCCCTATCAATGGGTCTGACGCTCATATATCTTCATATTGCCGTTGTTCCCACTTGAAAAATTACACACAGTCAGTTTTCAGGATTTCCACCTCCGATCGAAAGTGTGATTTATGTCAAGAATGATGATTATGTGTTTCTGATTATTTTTTAAAAAGGCGAAACCTTTAACATAAATGCAAGACAACAGGTGTCTTGTTTTATGGCCTTGTACCTTTCCAACCCTATAAATTAAAATCATGTCTGCACTCTGTGTCTTTGCATTGCTCTGAAGTTGTCTTTCTGGGACATCCTGGGAATTCTGTGCTCTCTGGCACAAGCCTCCCACATGGTAGTTTCCAAATGGATTTTTCCTGATTTGATTTCATCTGCAGGTACTTATCCAATTCTGGTATGCCCCATGATACAATAATATTCTATAAACTGCCACCCAAGTTTATAACCTGGGCTTCTGACCCCAAATTTCATAATGGGATTGCATGCCCTTTGTTACTTGTGAAGTAAAACAAATCTCCAGTGGAAAAAGGCAACTGTTTCTGTGGGTTCCCTTACAATGCAGGAAGAGCTTAAGCAGAATTAGACCTGTGGTACAAACAAAGCACAATATTAGAGTTGCAAATGAATCCTGAAATTGCATAAAGACTACAGATTATTAAAGTATTCATCAAATGATACCTAATTCAAACATGGTTTTGTGTTAAGTGTTTTCAATCAAATTGTTTCACATTATTCTACACTGATATCTTCTTTCTTTTCTGGATTCTTCTGACATATACCCTTCATATCAAGCTTGAGAATTTTGTGTATTCAGCCACTAGGAATGTTTTTAAAGATCAAATACTATAGGACTACAAGCAGTCAACCCTTCCCAATCCTGGAGTACTGCTCTCCAGAGGCAAGCCCTTTCAATTCTTTCATCAATTCTGGTGTGTACTTCCACATTTCTAAATAATATTATTATACAGCTATTTTTTTTGATTTATCAATTTCAGACATTATCTATTGATTTCATATCGTGGCAGAGGAGGATTTAACACTCTTATCTCACCCCAACCCTCAAACCTCCTCCCTTCATCTTCCCAACATGATTATACCATTATTTTTAGTTAGTTTAGTTTTAGGACTTACATGATGTTAACTATGTAGATTGTATTTATTGCCAGCCCTTATGACTGCTCTGGAGGCCCAGGGCACAGCTGTCACCCTTGGGACTTCCCTTTGTCTCTCCTTTGTCAGAGTCTCACCTGGATCTACCATCCCCTTCTTTCTTGCTGGACTCCCTTATTTTGGTGGGGCACATCCTCTGGTGGCAGCCGGCAAAAGGCTGCCTAGGAGGTTGATTTCTTGTGACCACGCATGTCTGAAAACCTCTTTATTCTACCTTTACACTTGATTGACAGTTTGGGTGTAAGAAAGCTGATGGAACTTATTTCACCTTAGACTTTGGATTGTTTTGCTTCATTGACTTCCAGTTTCTAGTGTTGTTGTGGAGAAGCTCAATGCTATTCTGACTCTTCATTCTTTGTATAGGACCTATTTTCCCCCTGATTCAGAAGCTTTTAAAAAATTTCACAGTGATTATCAGGGTATGAGTCTCTCTTCATTCGTATTCTGGGTGTATGGAGGACCCCTTCGATCAAAAGACTCATATTCTTCATTTCAAGAAATATCATCATTTCTTTGATCATTTCTTTCCCTTTATTTTCTATGTTCTAATATTTTTTGCTCTTCTGTTTTCCTTGATCTTTTTGCCCAATTTCTTTAAGATTTCTTCAATTCTATCTCCCGATTCATTTATGGATTTTGTTTCTAATTTTTGTTGTCATGTATTTAATTTCTGACTCTCCTTTCTTGCTCTCTGATTGCTCTCTGATTTTTCCTTTTAAAGTATCCTATCTCATAGATGTAATGTCTTCTCATCCCTCTGGGAATATGAAGGATGGCTTGTTTGTTTGTTTGCTTCAGTTTTTCATTTTCTTTTCTGCACCCTACGTTAGTTCTGTTTCCCCTGAGGTCCTTTTTATCTGTTAACATGTTTTGGTCTTTGTGTTGCATGTTGGAAGCTTTTCTGCAAAGTCTGGTCATCCTTATATCCTGCTTATATTTAAAAGTGAGGCACCTAGACCAGATCGAAACTCCTGTGTGCCGAGGTGGAACATAATAACTGGTGAGCTTCACTTTAGAAAGCCTAAAATGGAGAGTGATGAGGGGACCCAACCATTTTTGCTTGAGGTCTCCCAAACATCTGTAACTATAGGTCTCTACTCTGAGGCCGTTCATTTTTCCAGAGAAAGATCCATGAATCTCCTGGTAGTGCCATTGCATACCCACTAGCAGGGTTTTTGGAACCGAGCACTGAAAGGAAGCTCGGGACCTCGGTGTTCAGGACATGGACTGTTACTTAATAGTCCACCTGTTTTCAGGACGGCTTCTTACTCTCATCAAACTGTCCCAAGCTTTGGGACCTCCCTGGTCTCATTCACCCACAGCAACCAAACTCCCTGTGCCAGGCTTACCTGACTATGGGAGCAAAAGGGTGATACTACACTGGAGTCAGAAAATTCTATTTCTCTTCTCAGCTCCACAACAAATTAGTCACCTCGCCATGGGTAATGTCACATCATCCCACTGTTGAGTGAGTCACATAATGACATCATCAGGTGAGTCACATCATCTAGTTTGTGGGACTTTAGTTTCCCCATCGGTAAAATGAGTGACAAAGTCATTCGCTCCATCACCACTGGAGAGCCCTGTGACCTCTCCAGTGAAGAGTTCTTCATCAGGGTACCTTATGGAGATGCTAACCTACATGATGAAATAAGACGTAGACGTGTTCTCTTAAGTATTACTACCCGCTTAAATTATGCTACTTTGGGTCAGTTAGTCTTACTTACAGAAATCGTAGCTTTGGTATCATAGGATATACTGCTATTCTGTATCCAGAGCCCTCTTTCCTATGTTCCACACAGTTTGGCCCATGAGAGGCCCAGCAAGTCCACTCAGTGAGCAAAGCCGAACATCCCTATGAACCTCAGACAGGGGGGTCATCCAGGTACCTGCCTTTTCCCTGGGGGATGCTGAAGATCAGGTCCCCGTTCTGGGTGGACATCCTGGACAACTCCCAGGCTCCTTCTGGCAATACTGGTACCATACCCATGCTTAGCAGAGAGGGTTCCTAAAATTTGAACTGAGAAATCTACAGTTAAAGCATTCTTCATCTTAAAAAAAAATTCTTCATCTTGACCTTACATTATAGTTTATGACTATAACATGATTCATTATGCAAATGGGTAGGAAAAAGCAAAGTACCAGGTTTGGAGCTTAAAAACAAAACAAAACAGAAACAAGTTTGTGTCTTGACTCTTCTTTCCAGCCTTTGTGAGAAAATCACTTACCCTCCCTGAGCCTTATTTTCTGGCTCAGAAGGCTAGACTGGTAAGGTCTTTCTGTATCAAAATCAAGGAGGTGCCATAAAGGAAACCATTTGACAAACACTAAATAAAGTGCTATCCAAACATTAAGTATTACTATTTCCATTGTTACCACTGTAACAATTTGGTCCAGGAAGCCTGAATTTCATGCTGCCCCTCCTGTCTGTAACACACAGGCAATTCCACAATTAGAGTTGGCTTTCCAAAAAGACACTTTCGTTCTTTTCTTCCTCGAAAACAAATGAGACCGTAACCAATGTACCCTAGCCATCCAATATGTGCAGCCTCTTTTGTTCATGAACAACCTTAAGGTAATAAACTGGCATGCCCCTGTGACAGAGAAGAATGTTGGAAGGAAATGGGTTTCTATCTGAGGCTTCTAAGGTGCTAAACCAAACAATAACAAGGGAAAAATTATTCGGCTAAACGCACCTGACGTGCCTTGGCATCCAATATGCCACCCTCTTCGCCAGGCAGTATTACTTATGTGCCTGCTTCTGAAAAGGGCTGCTCGGAAGAGCTACTCTGCTTTTAACAGGTATACATTTTAGGGACTTTTAAATAAACTTATATCGCAACACCGAGCTGCGTGTCTTCTAAACTTTGCTTTTTCATCCGTCTGTACCAAGCACCGTGAAGCAAAATGGATGTGCCTTCAGCTTTCTACAGTCCTGGAAAATGAACCAGTCCACTTAACAATAAATGGTGGTTGGTTCAAACACACATGACTGGTCTAGTGAGGAAGAAAAGAAAGTTGAGCTTAATGAAGTCCAGTGTCTGTGTCCCTGTGCATGGACAGGAAAGGACGAGTGTTTTATAACTGTTTATTGGAGTTAATGGTAATAAATTCCTCACTTGTGATGCATTAACTTTAATGTTTTCATTACTTGGTGATTTAGGTTTTCCCTTTTCACATTGTAAATCATGTTGTCTCAGTAGCAGAGCAGGTCGAGTGCCTGCCGTAATGTTCATAATGCTCTGTGGGGAAAGGAATGTTCTCTTTCTCTCTCTGGCACAGTCTGACAAAAGACACTTTGCGTCATCCCGATTTGCTACTTTCTAAATAAGCAATAAAGACAGACAGACAGATGCATCTGACAACAGCCTAGCTAGACAGAGTCTAGCTTAGATCCAGGGAAGGATAGGTCTCCATAGTAACTTTCCAAATGTATTTGGTGCTGAAGGTTCCTTTTTTCTTTTCTTTTCTTTTTTTTCCCTCTCTGTTTGCTGAGTGTGAGCCCTTAGTTAATGAGCTGTGCAAATAGATATTGAGATTTAGTGTTTTTATTTTGCAATTACAGACTTGGTGATTTGGTTGGAAACTTTTGGGTCTAGAAACATCACCCTCACTTCCCCCTCTCTAATTTTTTCCCTTGCAAAGTTTGACTTACTTCAAACTTGCTTGAGTTTCATCAGATGAATCAGAAGACTCAAAAAAGATTTTAAGCCTCAAATGTGTTACTTAAAAGAAAAGGGGGCGATTTTTGCCCTGAAGGTTCCTTATTATAGTCATCATCTTTCTGTCTGTTCCCATATTGCTGCACACAGACACCCAGGGAGCTAGCTGGCTCTGGAGGGATGCTTTGTCCAGTAGATGATACGTGCCAAGTCAAAGCCACAATGCTAAGATCATTGCATTCCCATCAAGTTCTTCCTGATGGGGTGTGAGAGTTCTCATTAGATCACCCACCCTGAAATACCCCCAGAGAATCACAATAATTAGTTCCTGAGTCTTCTTTTTTATTTTCTGCTTTGTTTGCTTTAAAAGTTTTCTCGATGCAGCGCTCTGATGATATCTGAATGTCTTTAACTAGAGAGACACAGAGAAGGCAAAATTATTATCATTTTACTTCTCTTTGTAATCTTTTGGTTCGGAGAGTAACTGAAATAGAGATCCCGGGATTCGGGTACACTAATCCCCACATAGCTTTCACCATCAGCTCTATTAAGTGTCAGGCCTGCATAGGACTTCTCCATACAGGATGCTGAACAGACGTACCTGTGGAAGTTCAAAGAGGAAAATACCATTTTTTCAGGGAGAGAAGAGAATAAGACAAGGGAAATGCGATCAGGAGAGGTCAAGTTCTCAGCCACTCAAGGTCTGTAGCTCAAAATGGCTTTCTTTTTTTTTTTTTTTAAAGATTTTATTTATTTATTTGACACAGAGAGAGAGATTACAAGTAGGCAGAGAGGCAGGCAGAGAGACAGGGAGAGGAGGAAGCAGGCTCCCCGCTGAGCAGAGAGCCCGATGCGGGCCTCGATCCCAGGACGCTGAGATCATGACCTGAGCCGAAAGCAGAGGCATTAACCCACTGAGCCACCCAGGCGCCCTCAAAATGGCTTTCAATAGCTATTTCTGAAAAGTATTTGGTTATCCATTTGTTACGTTTTGGGAGTTTTGGCTCAGTCCTTCGTCCATTTATGGCTTCCTCTGGATCCCGTCCTTTCATGCTCTCCTGAAGATAGATAAGATCTGAGGCAAAGACAGTTGGTGTCTCAACAAGGCTGTGAAATAGGCTCAGAAATGTTATTCTCTCCATTTGAGGTTCATGGCATTTTTTCTAATTTCCCCCCAAACTCTCTTTGCCCTTCTTCCTATCATTGTTAGTCCTGTTATTCAATCTGGTTTCTGCACTGCCCACTTCCTCCTTGCTCTCTTGGCTAAGGCTTCTTCTCCCCTCCCTATTCTTTCTTATTTCATGTTACCAATCTTAAGATTAAAGTGTAGGGTCACCTGGGTGGCTCAGTCATTAAGCATCTGCCTTCAGCTCAGGTCATGATCCCAGGGTCCTAGGATCAAGCCCCGCATTGGGCTCCCTGCTCAGCGGGAAGCCTGCTTCTCCCTCTCCCATGCCCCCTGCTTGTGTTCCCTCTCTCGCTGTCTCTCTCTGCCAAATAAATAAATAAAAACTTTAAAAAAAGATAAAAATCGTAAATATACAGCAGAACAGAAATTACCATTTGTGGCTTAGGTGAAAATGATTTATCTAACAAATATTCATTCCCATATTGCCTTAGACCACAAGTCCCATTAGGCTAGAAGTGGTTTCAGTTCAGTTTAACAAACATTTATCGGGCACCTACTGTGTGTACTAGATCCCAGGGGATACAGGGAGAACTAATGAATAATGATTCTATTGCCCCCCGCAAGGGACCAGAGTTCCCACTAGCAGCTGTTCTTCGGGTTTCAAGAAATTAAATAATTAGGACCAAACTCCTTAGCCTTTACTGTGGAATATTTTAGGGAAAGATCTTTCTTAATCCCACATCAGTTCAACAGTTACTTTACGTACACCCTAGCCCTGCTGGGTCTCAGCTGTTGACATGTTCCAATTGCTCCTCCGTCTACTTCTTACTCTCCTTACCTAGACAGCTGTGGTGCAAACACTGGCCATCCCACTAGGTGCACAGTGGTATCGGATTCTTCTTTGTTCCCCCATTTCAATTCAGGTACTATGATGTTTGTTCACTGAGTTTCTTCCACAATGTCATGTGTCTTCTATGAATGCAAGGTTTACTTTTACCCTCTTTCCCCTTTCTAGACCATCCTCCCTACTGCCTTCCACCTAGACCCACAGCTGCATTCCTTTTCCCAGAGGTAGCCCTTTTCAATTTCCTTGTTCATAGTAGCTCTACCTAGTAACTGAGGTCTTACATGAACCTAAGCAAAGAGGCAAGACTGGAGAGTATTGGAGAAAAGTTTCAGGGCCCCTGGGAGCCAAGACTGTGTTATAATAATGCCCTATAGAAAATGGTATTAGAGGGGCGCCTGGGTGGCTCAGTGGGTTAAAGCCTCTGCTTTCGGCTCAGGTCATGATCTCAGCGTCCTGGGATCGAGGCCCGCATCGGGCTCTCTGCTCAGCAGGGAGCCTGCTTCCTCCTCTCCCTGTCTCTCTGCCTGACTCTCTGCCTCCTTGTGATCTCTCTCTCTGTGTGTCAAATAAATAAATAAAATCTTTAAAAAAAAAGAAAAGAAAAGAAAATGGTATTAGAGCACAGGAGAGGGAATATATAATTCTACAGGAGGAAAATAGATCCAGAGAAGATGTGACATTTGAAAGGAGTCTTAAAGGAGCATGCCCTACTTGGAAAATGGAAAGAGAGGAAGAGAGCAGGAAAAACAGATGAGCAAAGCTCTGTAGTATGAAGTACATGGCATGTTCCAGAAGACAATCTGTTACTTACTGTTGCTGGAGTATCAGGAGGTATGAAGGTTAGAAGAAAATGAGACCGGAAAATAGGTGAGGCCAAAGTTGGAATTTTCTGTTAAAGCTAGAGAGTTTGAGTTTCATCCTATAAGTAGTGGGGAACCATTAAAAGCTTTAGGCAAGAATGTAACATGACCAAATCTATGTTTCAGAAAAATGATTTCTGGCTACAGTATGGTAGACAGGTAGAAGGTAAACCAGTAAAAAAAAAAAAAAAAAAAGTGATTCCAAACCTAGGCAGGTCTCTTTCCTTTTGCTTTCCTTTTCTCCATATTCTTATCATGGTCCAGTGGAGTAAAAAAATAGAATGGAGTAAAGAAATAGATTTGGAAATGATATTTTGTCATTCATTTTATAGAGATGCCTTCAAGTGACACATATATAATGGTGATCTGCCTCAGGACAAGGAGCGAATACAGTGATCCTTCAAAGTTTGTAAACAGACAATTTGGCATTTTACATCCTCTCCACCTCCTTCTTACAGTCACAGGGCCATTTGAGAATTGCTGCCTGGATTTGTATC
Source organism: Ailurus styani (assembly GCA_002007465.1). Taxonomy (NCBI): domain Eukaryota; kingdom Metazoa; phylum Chordata; class Mammalia; order Carnivora; family Ailuridae; genus Ailurus; species Ailurus styani. The sequence continues at coordinate 3,933,596 of LNAC01000091.1, forward strand.
CGCATTCTTACTTTGCACAGTTTCCACTTGCTGTGGTTTGGCTGCTGAAGCGACTTCAGGTAGTTTGGATCTTTGTGGTTCTATATTAAGGATGGATTCCCAGGATAACAATAAAGCTGAGGGTGCTGGGTTACGGATATGCATAGTTAATAAAATCAGAAGACACAAGAGGTTTTCTGGGTTTCAATAGTTTGTGTGGAGATCACATGAATTCTTACCCTTTTTCTCACTGTATCACATGTCCACCAACATGTACGCTCAATCCACTTCCATGGAACACCCACAATTTTGAAGAAACACCAATTTTTTTCAGGGTAATAAAGCACTGGGGGGAGTTCTTGATTGCCACAATTGTAATAGTGCATCTGATGTATTTAGTACCATAGACTGTAGCATGAGTAAGATATGCTATAAATTATTTTTCATTGAATTTTTCCCTTAAGAAAGCATATCAGAATGCAGATGAATGGTATTATTAAGAAAAATTTTGACTCCATTCTTATTCTAAAAGTAAATTATTCAAAATCTCTGCCCTTTCGATGAACGCCTTCAATTGATCAAAAACGCCAATGTGTCATGATGCCATGATTGAGAATCAGTGGATTATTATATTGACTTAGTCATTCTTTACAGTGAAATATTTACACCTAGAAGATGCTGCTGATTATTATTATCATTTATTTAATTGCTAGAAAGAGTGTGTTGAAGTTGGAAGGGCTTTTTTCTTTCACTTCTTACAAGTAAAATTCCATCGGAAGTGAAGATGTGGAAAGGAGCGTCCCCTGAGACCACAGGCCTCTTAGATGATTAGTACGTTGCCTCTCTGTAGAAACAAGAGGGTTTTTCATCCTCCATGAATATTCATGGTTTCTGCATGTTACCCTGTAGCTTGGCATTATCGATGGAATGTGTAGTGAAAAGAAACCAATTTTGGATATTTAGCGTAAAAATCTTTCTTCTTTTTTGAGAGAGACAGAGAGCATGAGCAGGGGTGGGGAAGGGAGAAGAAAAGGGAGAGAGAGAATCCCAAGCCAACTCCATACTCAGTGTGGAGCCCAACACGGGGCTCAATCTCACAACCCCAAGATCACCACCTGAGTCAGATGCTTAACTGACTAAGCCATCCAAGCACCCCAAAATATCCTTTCTTTTTAAACCAAATCCTCTTTTTAAAGAGTAAACAAATCACATTCAAGATTCCCGCATGAGGGCGCCTGGGTGGCTCAGTGGGTTAATGCCTCTGCCTTCGGCTCAGGTCATGGTCTCAGGGTCCTGAGATCGAGGCCCGCATCGGGCTCTCTGCTCGGCAGGGAGCCTGCTTCTTCCTCTCTCTCTGCCTGCCTCTCTGCCTGCTTGTAATCTCTCTCTCTCTCTCTCTCTCTCTCTCTCTGTCAAATAAATAAATTTTTAAAAAAATCTTTAAAAAAAAAAAGATTCCTGCATGAGCCCTACACTGGAGGAGGGCTTCATGCTAGATACCACTCTTGCACCAGAAGACATCTTCCAAACCTTGGTGACCAAGCACCATTTGGGAGAGCTCCAGGTTGCTTCCTCCTGCATTTTCTTAACCTGTGTATCCTCTTCTCATATTCTCTTCTGTTCTTTTATTTTGCTGTATACTGTATATCTGTTGACTTCTGGGACTTTACACAGACCTTCCCTGGAAAGCAATTCTACAGATTAGTCAGCTGATACGTTAAAAAGTAAATAAGGAGGGCGCCTCGCTGGGTCAGTTGGTGAAACATCAGACTCTTGGCCTCAGGATCATGAGTTCGGGCCCCACACTGGGCATGGAGCCCAGTCAAAAAGAAAAATAAGTAAATAAGGAATATAGTATCTTAAAATAATTTTTTGACACCAGCCACTAGAATAACCACATATGTTTCTTTCCCTTTACTTAAAAAAGGGTCTCCTTTTGTGGGAGCGTGAGGTGGGAAAACCCCGTCTTTCCTCAGCCACTTCTGAGTGTGTCTCAACTCAGGCTCAGGGTGGTGGAAAGAGCATAGGCTATTCCAGTTGAGCAGCCTTCAGCAAGTTTGGCAGTCTCACTGAGCCTCAGTTTCCTGGTCTGTAAAGTGGAGCTGATAATAATACATACTTCATAGGGCTGCTGTGAAGTTCAAATGAGATGTAAGCATACTTTGTAAAATGCAGATTAAGGGAAGCCTAGGTGGCTCAGTCGGTTAAGTGTCCGACTCTTGATTTCAGCTCTGGGCATGATCTCAGGGTCCTCGGATGGAGCCCCATGTCAGGCTCTGTGCTCAGAGCAGAGTCTGCTTGTCTCTCCCTCCCTCTGCCCCTTCCTCCACTTGCACCCCCTCCCCCTCTCCCTCCTATCAAATCAATAAATAAATATTTTTTTAAAATGCAGATTAAAAACTTAGGTTTTTTTCATTTTTATTAAAACATATTAGTTTTCATTATTTTGTTCATTAGTTATCTGCTTTTTTTTCCTTAGTACTTCTCATTGGCCTAGAATCTCTCATGAATTTTCTTTATCCTCAGTATAACATGATTTCTTCTACAGATTTTTACACTGTCTGGACTATTACCTGGATTAAGAGGTAATAGTGTTTATTTTTTAAAGGTTTTTATTTTTTAAAGACTTTAAAAAATTGGAGGGCCAAGAAGCGTCCCTCAGGATCTCCTGAACATTGTCTCCTGTGCTGGTGTGCCAACTGCAGGTGTGTGATTTCTGCCGTTTTCCCACCTCAGTCTAGCTCCAGCGGTCCTTATTTTGTTTTCTGGCTTCTTCTGTCACAGCTTGTGGAGGAAGTTAACCAAGTCGGTGATGTTCATTCCTTTCCTTTCATCTGCTATCCGGTTTATTCCTCCACAAAATTAGCGCTGTCCAAGTGGTCTCTGTATTTCTGAAACTTTCAGATCCTAAGTCTATTACTACTCATGGTTTAGAACTTTTCACCATACACATGTTAAATGTGTTGGCATAAATTATTTAATAAGTTGAAGCAAAAGGACAGAAAAGTGGAGTAACAAGCATAAATTCAGGTGGGTATCGAACAGAACCACAGATGTTAGAGAATTATATAAGACTGTTCCAAGAGACTAACAGAGGAACAATCATTGAAAACAACCACCCTGTGAGAATCATGCTCCGAGGTTGAATACCACAGGCTGGACACCTCAAACTGACTACCACTTACTGACTGGTGCCTGAAAAATGAGCAAAAAGCAAAAGCCACCCAGAAATGCAAGAAGCTAAGGAAAAACTGTACGGAGTTTATTAAAGAAGACCACGGAAGCCAAATACAAAGGAGATTTGGGACAGAGACCAGACAGGAGAACACTACCGTCCCAACCCTCCCTGCAATTCTTTCTTCCCCTGTGTACGTTTGAGGCATTGTGAAGTATGTGTTTGTCACTTGTCTGCAAATCCACATATACCAGCAAACTGTGAGTGAATTGGAATTGCAGATGGTGCTTTACCATTCCCAGCCTTCAAATATTAAATTTTCTCCAACACCATCCACCCAGATCCCCGGGGCTCTTATCACAGGTACTTCAATGGAGGAACCCAGTAAACTTCACCCTGCCTGAAATTCACCGCTTATAGCTATCAGTCTCTAAGCTGGAGTTTGGTCCCTTTTTCAAACAATCGAAAAAAACTTGAATTGAAAAGAAAAGGGAGGATGAGAGATGTCCACAGTTTATGAGACATGTGGGGGTTGAACAAAATATGTTTTTTTAAAAAATCTTTGATTTTCATTTCAGGTTGGTTTAGTAAGAAAGCCAGCTCTCTATAATGAAAGTTCATGGGCACCTGGTTGGTTTTGCAGGGGCTGCAGCCTTTTTGCAGTGAAATTGTATGGCCTCTTGCGCCGTTAGCCTTGTGCTGTGGTGTTGCCAAGTGATTTCTCCAATTCTCTTTTCTCAGTGGGCTAGAACGCAGCTGATTAAATAGGCCGTGACTCACATAAGCTCCCGTGTCTTTTTTATTGACTGCTTTATGGAAATGCATCACACTCTAAAAGGTCCCCATTGTTGTTGCGGTACATAGCTGACTGAGGAGTCCCGTTTAGTGCTGAGAGATGGAATCCTACTCTGTCGTTTTTTACTGCAGAGTTGGGTATGGGTGGGCTACAAGGGTTTAAAGGCATCTGGATGAGGAGAGAAGGATGTCTGAGGATTTCTTTTATCTCCATCTGCCATGAAAGTTGGGTGGCCATCACTTCTAGGTAACACTTGTCTACTGATCTCATCTTTATTGCCCCACACCCTTCAGCTAAGTGAATCGTTTCTTTATATGGGCTATTCTGGGAGATTTAGTTAAGTGCCGTGGTAGAGAGAGATTATGACACGAATGTAATTCTGTTTTGTGCTGATACAATGTGATACACCCTTAGGTTTATCCACAAAGGCCATTTATTCCCAATAAATCTAAATCATTTCTATTTTTTCATTAAGATGGTGATATCTTTTTTTCAGGTAATGGACAAAAAGCCTCGATTTTTTTAAAAAATTGTATCCTTAAATATAAATGTTTTGGCCTTAAAATAGCAACTCATGCCATTATTTGTGGCTTCTTCCTATTTTTATTATCATCCTGCAGAGCATTTACATACTTTCTCTTAGGCATTAGGAAACTCTGCAGATCTGTTCATTTGCCGGGAGGTGTAGACTCAGGCGCACGAGGCTCCTCCTGCCTCATCACCCCAGGACCATGGCTAACGAGGTGTGTCCTCAAGATCCCTGGTTCTTGATCAGTAGGACACTGAGCTGACACTGAGAGAGGAGACAGCTGGATTGCCACAGTGGCTTCCCATCTTGGTTTTCTGGATTTATCTGATAGATCATGGAGCTAATGAAATGGAGCTCAGCATCAACGTACACTGAGAACAATTCTGTTATTATATTCACCACACAGTGCCTTGTACACAGAAGACAATCACCAGAATCGAGATTGATTTGATTTGATTTCCTAATTCTTTTTCCATAACCATTTCAAACTTCACCTAACACCCTCATTTTGTCCACCTCCCATAAGGGAAACCAGGCAAGAGAGTTCATCAGTACCGATTCCTTCTCATAAGAAAGCAACATAAGACATCTTGCTAAAAACGCAGCACATTGAAATACCACATTTCTAGCTCTGGTACTCTTCAGAGTCTGTTGGTGACTACCAAGAGAGAAAATTCAGCAATTCATTCCCTGCCCAATTTTAGCAAACTAAGTGTGACTCTTCGGGAGAGAGGGTGGTGATGGGGCTGACCCTAGTTTCCTAGAATTCGTGACTTAGAGTTCAAACATCTCGGCAGCATTGTGTCTTTGTTTTCTTGGTGGTGGCATTCTTGGGTTTCGGTTGGTGGGGAGAGAAAAGCCTCATGCTGATAATGTACTGAAAGTAAATGAAATTAAATAAGCGAAGCCGTGCTCATCACTACTTCCTTCCCCCCTGGGTAATTCAATTCAAGCTCTCTCTCTGATGGCAACTCGCAGGGACTGTCTCTGTCACCCCGCTGGGGCCTGGAGTCTTAACATCTAAATAAAAGTTTCACTCAAGCATTTTTTATGCTCCTGCCAGCAGGATCAGTGAGCTGGTGTGGGCACATTAATGTAATATTCATACTCACAGACTCTCCCCGCACACGAGGCAATGTCTTCCCATTTTCATAATTATAGATGTTCCATAAAATGGCATTTAGATTTGCATTAAAAAAGGAGGTTTGAATTCTAATAGAACGTTTAACATGTCTTTTATGATTCAGACTCTCGGCATCTTTAACAAGAAGCTGTGTCTCTAAGTTTAACAAGACCTTAAAAAAGGAAAAAGAAAAAAAACAAAGCCGGAAGAAGGGATGGATCCTCCAAGCTTAGGAGGTCCTGTTTTTCTCATTCCCTTCTGTCTTTCATTTAATTTTTAGGCCTCTAGGAACACGTTTTGACAGAGCTGCAGAGAGGATAGGGTCTTCTACAAAGGGCCTTCCTTCTGAGCCATGCCTGCTCCTCAACCCAGCCACTTCACCCTCAGTAGTTCAGTTTCTGTTTTCTTGGAAAGCATTTTCAGAGAGGTATTAGAATTTTCAGAGGGGTGGGAGGAATGAAGGGATCCTAGACAAATGGACTTCCCTTTGCTGCTGTTCATCTCATGTACGTACCCTGAGACCCATCTGGGAAGATTTATAGCCGCCACAGAGTTTGCTAACTGTAGAGCACACAAATGAAAATAGTCCATGAACAAGGAAGTTGACAATAACAACAAATAGGAAGAATCAGACCCTTTGACACACGAGAAAAGAAAAACTCTTCGGATCTCTATGTTTAAAACTAAGCGGTTCAAAACCGCTTAGAAGCAAAAGGTAAAATCTTAGTTGCATTTTAAATTGTCTGAAAATGTTATTTTTAAATAAGAAATCTTTTAAACAAGAAGTACCAGCTCATAGCCATCCCTGAATAAGTGTTAGTTATTGTAGATTCCAAAAAAAACAAAAACAAAAACAAAAAACAACTGTGCAATTAAAAAAAAACAATTATTTCACCCAAAAGTCTCAAGATATTGTATAGGTAACCCAGGTGATTCATATGGGATTGTGCCTTAATTTGGTTTGTGTTTTGTTTTGATTTCTAAATCTATTAAGGGAAACCAAAAGAGCTTTGGTTTTGGAGACTAAAAAGAACAAATATTAGGATTCTGCTAGACCACTCCCTTTATTTCTCCTAATTAAGAAGTACGGGTGCACCTGGGGGGCCCAGTGGGTTAAGCGTCTACCTTCAGCTCAGGTCATGATCTCAGGGTCCTGGGATGGAGCCCCGCATCGGGGCGTCCGGCTGCCTGCTCAGCAGGGAGTCTGTTTCTCCCTCTCCCTCTGCTTATCTCTCTGCCTACTTGTGATCTCTCTCTCTGTCAAATAAATAAATTAAAATATTTATTAAAAAAAGAAGAAGAAGAAATATGGACTTGGGGGTACCTGCCTGGCTCTGTCAGAAGAGCACTCAAGTCTTGATCTCGGGGTCATGAGTTCAAGTTTCATGTTGGGTATAGAGATTACTAAAAATAAATAAACTTTAAAAAAAAGAAACACGGGCGTGTATTTTTTAAAGAGTTTTTTGTTGTTGCTGTGCTTGTTCCATTTTATTTTTTAAGGAGTCAATTCCTTCTCTTTTGTCCTTGACCCCTCCCTTCTGTAAAATAAGTGTAAACCCCAGTAGTGAACGATGGATGAGGATCTTCACTTCTCAGTAAAGTTGTACCTAACGAAGCTGACTGGAAGTCAAGGATGTTAGCAGCATACTTTTAAAGGCCAGTGCCAGGGTGCCTGGGTGATTCAGTGGGTTAAAGCCTCTGCCTTTGGCTCAGGTCATGATCTCAGGGTCCTGGGATCAAGCCCCACACCAGGCTCTCTGCTCAGCAGGGAGCCTGCTTCCTCCTCTTTCTCTGCCTGCCTCTCTGCCTACTTGTGATCTCTCTCTCTCTGTGTCAAATAAATAAATAAATAATCTTTTAAAAAATAATAAAATTAAATTAAAAAATAAAGGCCGATGCCAGTTCCCAAGTCCTCTGTTGGTAAAAGCTCCAGCCATTCTTAGACTCTTTCCCATACCTGGACAAAACCCAGACGTGGCACTTGCTGCCATTTCAGCTTGAATAGTCCTTCTTTGTGTGAACTTAACAAAATTTATGTTCACGAGGTGGCTTTCTGTTTTGTTGTTGTTTCTTTTTTTTTTTTTCTTTTTTTAAGACTGAGTGTGTGTTTATTGCTCTCACGGAGGTGGCTGCATTTATGGTGAACTCTATCACTCATTAAGCTTTTCTCTGCTGGTAGCTATTCATTTGACTTTTGATTATCTCGATATAGATTATCCAATTTGAAGCTTATAACCACAGCAAATTCCTAATCCTCTGGAGTCCTTTTCTTGCCAATCAGTACATTCTTAGCCTACTTCTCCTTGCACAAACTAATGTAGGTTTTGATCATTATAAATGATTTTAGCATTAGATATAATTAGGAAGAAAGAAAATTTACTTTTTCCCCCAATCATATAAAAATTGTTTTATTTTGTGCTGTGTTTAAGCAACTGCCCTTCTGCGCCCCCTTCATTAATGTGGATTATCGAAAGGGGCCTAAATAAATGAAAATTCTGTCAGGTTTCAACAAAGTATCCTGCTGTTGTTCTTTTTAGGAGTGGAAGACATCATAAGAGGAGCTCAAGAACTTGATAACATCATCAAGCAAGGATACTTGGAGAAGAAAAGCAAAGGTACTGACCAGACCCACAAGTCTCAGAACATTCCAGGAAGGGAAGGGAAATAAGGAAAAAGAGGGCTAACATACCAGGTGCTTTTTCTATGCCCAAATCTGTGTTCAGGATGGGGAAGGCCAAAAGGAAGGTGGGAGAGGAAAAGAAATCTGGTGTGTGTGCATAGGCTAAAGAGAGATGCCCCAGGCTCTCAGCCCACTGTGAGCTTCCTCAGGATAGGAACTGGTTCTGCTTTGCTCACCTGGTACACAACAGGTGCTTAATAAACAGCTGTTGAATGAATGAGTGACGGTATTCTTGTTCTCATCTCCCAGTGTGCTCCCATAGAGTAAAACTACGTTGCCAAGAGTGTAATTTTACACCCGTGTGAAGCAGCCCAGTTTCGTGTTTCAGAGGAGCCCAACTCTCTACCTGTCACTCGCTAGATTCAAATAGATACTACTACCCTAACTAAGCCCGGGGTCCCAGGTTTAGTAGAACTCAAAAGGCAAATTGCCTTAGTACAACAAAAACCGTTTTCATGCCCCCGGCTTGGAGCATCAGCTTGGTTTGCTAAAAGGCACCACATGAAAGTATCACAGAGACTTAGAAAAGTATTGGACGAGATTAGAACCCGAAAGCTATAAAAGAAGATAGATAGCGGGACAGCCGTGAGGGGTCAGAACAGGCAAACCCTGTTTAGAATTTGGACCTTTAAGTGAGCGAGCCCTCTGGACTCTGAGTCAATATGGGATAGCCTGCGGGAGTGAAAGGGAGGGTTTTACAGTCCATTAACCTAGGAAATAAAACAATAACACACTGGACTGTGTGTTGGACTTTACAGACTCGTCAGTGGTTGTAGTTACCTGAATTTATGTCCCTTCCTGCTGTTCCGTCTAGATCATAGTTTCTTCGGATCAGAGTGGCAGAAGCGGTGGTGTGTTGTCAGCAGAGGCCTCTTCTACTACTATGCTAATGAGAAAAGTAAGTGTTCTTCATTTGCAGAGCAGCATCTCCCTCCTGGATGCAAGCACTTCATAAATTCTCAAGCACTTAGATCTCAAGATAGCAATCTTTGACTAACACCCATAAAGGGACATGCTTGGGAAAGAAAGAGGCTTGGGTAAGTAATACCCTGCCCATCACCAGAAACTCAGATGCCAATTTAGAAGTTATTTCCCCTTTACACACTAGGATCATGTGGTCAGCATATGAAAAGTTTGTCTTTGGGGTGCCTGGGTGGCTCAGGTGGTTAAGCATCCAACTCTTGGTTTCAGCTCAGGTCATGATCTCATGGGTCATGGTCTCATGGGTCATGGTCTCATGGGTCATGGGATCAAACCCCAGGTCAGGTTCTGCACACACCGGGGAGTCTGCTTGAAAGTTCTCTCCCTCTGCCGCTCTCCTCATTCATATGAATGCACATGCTCTGTCTCTCAAATAAATAAATCTTTAAAAAAATAAAATGAAATGTTAAAAAAGTTATCTTTTATTATGACTAATAACATAATATTATCAAGGTTGAGCACCCTGCATTTTTAAGAACCTCAAACTCTTTATAGACATTAATAATATCATTAAAATATTTTTTTAAAAATCTGAGGATTTGAACAGCTTACTGGCATCCCAGAAATAGAACCCTTGGATCCAAACTCTTTAAGAATATGCTCTCAACTTTATCCTACTGAATACTGGGAAATAGTCCAGTGGACATCCCTAGGGTCATGGAGAGTTGAGACCCAAATGGTTGCTGTGCCCAAGAGACACCCTCCAGCCAGATGGCAGCAGCAATGAAGTGTTGACTCAGGCCAGAGGCAGCTTCTTAATGAGCCACCACTGAGTCAATCAAGCCCAACACTCACATGCTATCCTTGCTAGAAGACCTCCCATCCATGCTGAGCAGTCACTAAGTTTGTGAGAAGGAACAGGATACAAGCACAAACTGGAGACAGCTACAAATAAATACAAGTTAAAAATTATCACTGTAAGTAAACACAAACTTTCAAAGAGTTTGAAAGACTCTTGTAGACTCTAACTAGCCCCAGGAATAATTCTACGAAGCAAGAGAGAAATAACGAAAAGCAAAGTGTCAGTTCTTGTGGGGGCTTTCTTTGGGCTCTGCCACCTTGGCACAGAGGCCAGTGATTCCGAATAAACCCTTCACTGTCCTTCCAATCATTCCCTGTTTCTCCCCTCTTCCTTCCTTCCCAGGATTATGCGTCTCCCAAAGCCCAGATATCCAGTCCCAGGGAATAATCAGATATCTACCCAATTGCCTTTGGATTTCCCGTTCCTTTGGTATTAAGGTAGCAGAAAGAATTGCAGCTTTGCTAAATGACTTGGCATCCCTAAAATTTGCCCTTGCGGGGACGCCTGGGTGGCTCAGTCAGTTAGGCGTCTGCCTTTAGTTCAGGTCATGATCCCAGGGTCCTGGGATTGAGTCCCACATTGGGCTCCTTGCTCAGTGGGGGGCCTGCTTCTCTCTCTGCCTCTGCCTGCCACTCTGCCTGTTTGTGCTCTCTCTCTCTGACAAATAAATAAATAAAATCTTTAAAAAAAAAAAAAAGGATTTGCCCTTGGGCTTCAAGGCAATTGGCTCACCCTGGTTTTCTGCCTACCACAGGTATCACTGACTTCATTTTGGATTCACCCTCTTATATTCCTCAGAGACTTTTCCATCTAGGAGATGTGATGCCAAGCCCTACTTGGCAATCATAGCCACATAGAAAACCATGCCCAGTTTTCTGTCCAACCCCAAGACCACTCTCCAGCCTAGCAACCACAATTTCTTCCCTGAATTCTATTTTTTTATTATTTTTTTAAAGATTTTATTTATTTATTTGACAGAGAGAGATTTCAAGTAGGCAGAGAGGCAGGCAGAGAGAGAGGAGGAAGCAGGCTCCCTGCTGAGCAGAGAGCCCGATGCGGGCCTTGATCCCAGGACCCTGAGATCATGACCTGAGCCGAAGGCAGAGGCTTTAACCCACTGAGCCACCCAGGCGCCCTCTTCCCTGAATTCTAAATGTACAAGCCAGCCAGGGGGTATTTTCTTATTTTAAAACTTTGAGCTAATATAATATTTACATCACTGTAAAAATGTTCTTCATTTCCCTTGCATTTAAATAAGTGATTGGCATATGTGAATATAAAGCCAGGCATCACGTTCATTCATTCAGAATCTTCTATACTCAGGGTGAGAGAGTGGGAGAGGGAGAGACTTGGAGACTTTTATGGACCATTTTGCCATCAGGGTGAAATAAAACCTGGTGACCAAAGAAACAACAAAACATTTTAGTGGCCAGTTAGAACAAGGAGAGATACTTTAACAAAAAAGATTCTGGTGTCAAAAAGCACTGTTGCATGGCTCCCTTCTCGCCAGTTACTTCTTATCATGCCCAAGACATTTTTCTTAGCAAGTGTAGAGTGTTTGTGTATTTCTTTTAGCTCAACCAGGTAAGGATAGAGTCTTTCTCTTTTCTTCTCTTTTCCTAATACTGTCATCGCACTGCCACCTTACCATCCTCCTCAAAAAGCACGTATTAAGCAATCCATTACACATGATAACAGGACACAAATCATCACCCAGACACTGCGGTTCCCCTCCTCTGTATGTTCTGCCTGAACCACACCAGGAGGACACAAAATCATTGGGAACCAACCCCTCTTTTCCCGTTCCTATTAGTTTATTTTTTAAAAAAGGGAGCGACAGGCAGTGTTGTCTCTCCTTTCCTTCCCTTAGTCCTGTTCCTCCTTCCTCGTTGCCCAATGGTAATTAACAGTACTCTGCTACTTCCCAATTTGACCTCTGGGAAAGGGGATAAAATACTGAGTTTTAATTATTCTCCCTCTAGCACCAATTCCCACCTGACCAGCAGGAGGGGGAGAGCAGTCTAGCCCAAATGCTACATAGGACAGAGGAAGAGATCCCGGGAACTCATCACGCCCCCTGTGCTGCTGTCCCTCCCCTCAAATGTGAGCTCTGTCGGCCCTGATAATAATATGCTACAGTTCTCTAATAGCCTTCGAGAGCCTCACGTTTACAGCCACACTCTCCCTGCCGTAATAATTCCTTCCTCCTGTTATTATAGATCTCTTAACATTCTAATAAATTCTCTGTCTCTGTTGTACTCTTTTGGCAAAATAACCTTTCGTGTTGCATTTCCCTAGCTTGGCAGTGATCTCTGCCTCACTGTCACAGTAGCCTCTTCTTAAGCTTCCTTAATAACCTTTCCTTGACTGTTGTGGTTCCTCGGGGATGTAACAGCTGTTTCCGTGCTTTTATTTTACATTCCAGAGAAGATGCCTTCCCTTCCCTTGGTGGCTGCATCTCTCTAGGGATATAGAGAGCTTTCCTGTCTTGCAGGCAAACAGCCCAAAGGGACCTTTTTCATTAAGGGCTACAGTGTACGGATGGCCCCCTACCTGCGAAAAGATTCCAAGAAAGAATCCTGCTTTGAACTGACCTCCCAGGATAGACGCAGCTATGAGGTAGGATGAGCCGAGGAGATGATGATCCTCATTTTTGTTGTTGTTTCGTTCCATGCTGCATGTGAGCTGGGGGTGCTCTGCTGGGTTCCATCCTTTCTCTGTTACCTGCTCATTTCTTACCAGGACCTTTCTTTCTTGACATGTCTTCACCTTTGCTCTGTGAGGCCCTCCTTCCTCCTCTCTATCATCACTCTTGTCCCCGATACTGCCTTCAGTTGGCTTCCGCCCCTCATCCCCCACCTTCCCAGCCTCACTCCATAGGTGAGAGTCTTGTCTATTGGAGCACACTATCCAATTCCTTATTCATCATCTCTGATTTCACACCTTCAATTCCCATTCTCTTTATTTTTTAACTATCTTTACTTCCTTCCATGAAACCCAGAAAAAGAAAAATCTGACTTTAGAATGAAAAATAAGTTATTTTCCCATATTCATCTTGCTATCCAAAATAATCTTCCTGTGTGTAGAAGCATTGCATAACTCTGGAAGGACTCCTAAGACATTGGTGACAATGATTAGTGAGTAGTAACAGTAGTAACTGGAGGGACTAGAGTACCGGGGTTGGGGTATTAGGCTTATTCTTCACTGTGCTCATTTTTATATATTTTTGACATTCTATAGTAGGTAATATAATAAGTAAAGGATTTATTAACTAAAAATTTTTTTAATTCTAACTATGGGAATGTCATGATTTTCTCCGAAAATATATTTTTTATGTGTGTGTGTGTGTGTGTGCGCGTGTGTATATATATATACATATATATATGTGTATATATATATATATACACAAATATTGTTTTCTGCTTATTGGTCATTTCTATATTATCACGGTTTTACTAAAACAAATTGGAAAAAATTTTAGCTAACTCATGAAAAAGAGAAAAGACATGCTAATGTTAATATTAACCACCTGAGTAAGCCTTGGACTCTTCAAATGCTTCTCAGTATTCATCTTTTTATGCTTCTACAGTATCTTAAGCCTCATTTTGATAAAATGACCCAAGTCTTCAATGCAGAATTTCAAAAGAAGGTTTTTTTTTTAATTTAAACTAAACTTTTTTCTAGAGCGTCATATATATATATATATATATACACACACACACATATATATGACAGATGTATGCACTGGGCGTGTATCTAAGTTATTTTTATTATTCAGTATTGATGGTGGCTCCTCCAGATAAAAATTTATATGACAAGTCTAAGTCAATTTCCTTAGACATTTCTTATGGAAATGAGTTTTTAAGAAATCAAGAATGACAATGTCTATTAATAAGTATTAAGCAGGAATCTAGGTTTCTTATATAGCACATATCTTTATCTTACCCTAATGGCCAGATAATAAAAATATTTTTCAGGAACAGTCATTTCAAGTTGATTCATTTAAAATTAAAAATTACTAAGCTTGATGCTTGACTGACTTGTTTTGTGAATAAGAATGTAGAGTTTGTTTACTTCTTCTTTTCTTTGGCCCATTGAATCCAAGTCATTATCATGGTCCGTGGATTCTTCCTCTACAATATCCTTTGGATCTTTCCCTTCTTACTTATTCCCACAGCCATCACAATAGTTGTCCCAACCACCTCCCCCAGAGGACCAGTAAAATAGCCTTCTAGCTGGTCTTCTGTCTCCAGTTTCTCCCTTTTCTAATCCCTCCTTCCCACAACTCTTGAAAGAATCTCCCACATCTTTTGGTAGAATTTACAGTGGTTTCCTATTGCCTGCATTTGAAGTCTGAACTCCTAGTACTCAGAACCCCTTCACCAACTCCTCCTGGATCCGCAGCATTCCCACATCACCTGTTACTGTTCTCCAGTCAAGTTGATCTGCCTGCCTTTCCCCATACACAGTGGTTTCATTCCTGATCTTCTGCACATGGTTCCCCTCCACCAGGCAGTTTCCACCAACTCTTATAAAATCCAACCAAAACAGTATTACTTGCACCAGCTTCCCTGGCTTTATTCCACGCAACAGTGAGTGCTCCTATGTTCTCTCAGCCCCGGACTGTTAGCTGCACCTACTTCGCACGTTCCCATCTCAAGTGTGTATCTTGTCTTCATAACCGATACATTGTTTTTTTTTTAAGATTTTTTATTTATTTGACAGAGGGAGAGAGATCACAAGTAGGCAGAGAGGCAGGCAGAGAGGGGGGGGGAAAGCAGGCTCCCCACTGAGCAGAGAGCCTGATGTGGGCCTCGATCCCAGGACCCTGAGATCATGACCTGAGCCGAAGTCAGAGGCTTTAATCCACTGAGCCACCCAGGCACCCCGATACATTGTTTTTTAAGTCAGGAATTTGGGTTTGCTTTTTTTTTTCCCCTATAAACTTATCTAAAAAAAATGCCTGATGAATGCCTGGATAATCTAATGAATGCACGTGAACATGAAGGTCTGGACTCAGAGTAGTCAATGTTGGTTATACAGAATTACTGAAGGGAAGTATCACTTTGAGTAAGATTTTGATCTTTTTTCTAAATATTAAGCAGACAGAGAATCCTCAGCTTTCAACCTGACTCTGCAACTTGGCTCACAAGGCTTTTCTCTTTGAACTTCCCTGTAGGATTCATGGAAATTTTATGAATTCATGAAGGTGATAAATTAATTCACTAATTTTTCTCTAGTTTACAGCTGCTAATCCAGCCGAAGCCAGAGACTGGGTGGATCAAATCAGTTTCTTGTTAAAGGGTAAGTATCCTTATTACCAAAACAGCACTTACATAGATTTGCAGTTGAAGTTATATTGCGTAAATATAATCCACAAGCTTCAATCTGTATTTTGTTTTCTGTTCGTTCTCCCTTCTACCAACCCTTATATTATAAAAACAGATAGTACCATGTGTGAATCAGAAGATAAAAAAACCATCAACCTGGAGATAACCGCTGTAGTATTTGTAATCACTAGAAAAGGAGCTTCTGAAAACCAGTTCAGCTCAATTAGGTGTCTCCCAACCCCTTATGTTCTGGAAAGGAAATTCATGATATCAAATGTAAAGTCACCTGCCCCAAATCTTCTTGTTTGAAACTTAGCAGGAAGTAGAAATCTATACTTATCAAGGTGGCCTTCATTAACATGGGCATTAAAAGCAAGTTGTTCTTTCCCAAACCACAGTACAATGTCCCTTGCTTTGGGATGGGAAGAGTCCTGCTTGAAGATGTTAAATGACCGCTCTTAGAGTACCCTCTGCTGGCCAGGCTGCAGGCACAGCAGTGACAGTGGCCCAGGAAGGCTTATCTGGGAGTGGCCTGGCAGGTAGAAACATCCACCTGAGTCTGTCACTTGGCATCAGATAACCCACACTAGACCATCATGGCAGGACCTTGCCACCACAGAAAGGCAGAATCGCCGACGTCGTACTTGGCTCAAGACCTACGGAGATGCACACCAGCCTAAAAACACCAAGCCTTTTCGTCTCCTTTTTTTTTATTCTGCTATAAGATTTTATTGTGGATAAAAAGAAGGAAGCACCAGAGCTTTAATTACAAGAATTGCCTATTTTACTCAGTTTATGCCTTTGCTATCACAAAAACAAACTATTGCATCTACCAAGAGCGTCACGTATAATAGACTGGAACTAGGCAAACATGAACATTGATGGCAAGACTACAGGGTACACTCTCATCTAGGTGCCTTGGATTTATGCGTGTAATATACCCCTAAGTGTGTAAACCTCAATAAAACTCAAAGCAGCTTTATTGAGCTGTACCCTGTGGTACTTTCAGAATTCCACATTGAAGAAATTATTCATTCCATTTTATTTTAAAACAAACAAAATAATAACATATGGTTTAAGCCACAAATGTGTCTTTGATCCCTTCCTCATATGAGGTGGCACCAGAATTCCGATGAAAATTGTTACAAAATCTTTATTAAATGCCTAATCAAGCCAAACAGTTTTATTGTGTTTTGAAATGAACGTCGGATGTGTCTCCATCCATTCCTTCCCCAGAGTACCCTGACAGCACTCACCCATCCTGCGGAGGCCCCTCAGCAGGGTTGCAGAGAGCCTTCTGTACTAGACATCTGAGAGCGAACCTTCCCAGTTCCCCATTAAAATAGAAAACCAATCTCCCTCTCCTGCCCTGTGCTCCCCGGTGCTGTAATGGCTCAACATCCTCTCTGCAGTGACCCACTTTGAGGTCAGCCAGACTGCACAGTTGCAAAAGGACATGGTAACCACGCAGCTCAGCCATTCCATTTGGTCTTGCACAACTGTTACATTTTTCTGTATCTTGCTTTCTCTTCTTTTCCCACTCTTGCCCATTTTTCTCTTTATGAACAAACTTGTCTGACATTCTGCAGCGAGACCATGCGGGAGATGAGCTTCTGACAGCTGGGCTACCCTCCGGGAGCCACCTTCGCTCCCAGGACTCTGCGCAGCCTGGGGAGCCACAGGCCATCCCTCGCCCTTTCCCTACTTGGCAAACGTGCACAGCGCACTGGCATTTCCTCTTCTGGACTTGTTCTCATCCCTTCACCTCATGTGCTCATTCGCACCCTCCTACTTTCCAGAGCTGCTTCATCCTGATCAAGTTTTATTGCAAGGAAGGATTTATGTTGATGGTTTAAACCTGACGCAGTGCTAGTCTGGCCTTTTCTGTAGATTTCCTGGCACCAAGGCCCACATTAGAAATAACAGCACTTAACCTAGCATTTCATTTTCTCTTGACTTATTTTATTCTCATCCCTCCCCCTCCTTCTCTTTCTTTCCTTCCCTGCCTTATTCTTTCATTTTTTTCTCCCCATCTTGATTCATTGTCATCTCTGCCCTTGCAGATCTGAGCTCCTTAACCATTCCATGTGAAGAGGAAGAGGAAGAGGAGGACGAGGAAGAGACATATGATGATATTGATGGTTTTGATGCCCCAAATTCCGGTTCCCAATGCAGACCTGTCATCTTGCCTGGGAGTGTGGGGCTAAAAGAGCCCACAAAGGAGAGAGAAGAAGATATTTATGAAGTCTTACCAGGTGAGAAATTTTATCTTCTGATTATCTTCTATTAGTTTCAGAAATTCTTGACCTGGTAGAAGAATATAAGTTTGAAACCTCAAGAGGAAGCCAAATCTCTGAAGAAAAGAACATAGGGAAACTTCCGTGGAGCTTCTGTGATTCCCCATACAAAAGCTCTCCCTTGTTCCGGGAGCAAGATGAATTGATCAGGGCATGTCTTTCACCTTTGCCACATGAAGTAACTTATTACATATGTTGACAAGGTGAAAGAGTCAAGTCTACTCATGTTGGTCTTCATTGGTTTACTCTGGATCTCGAGGTGGGTCATCAGAACTCTCTAGTTTCAGTTTCTTTTCTGTGTAAATGTGAGAGTGATATAAAGTCACCTCAAAAGGATGAAGGTTGTGAAAAGTCTAAAGGAATACAAGTAAGTGCTGACAAACCTTGTCTGTAACCGAAGAAAACTCTAACAGAGCACAACTCCTCAGTACCTAGTTCAGGGATACCACAAATCTCATCGCCTCTCTCACACATAAACCCGTTTCCTCTGCCCACCGTTACAGCAGGTCCGTGTACATATTTCTTTTCCTCCAAAGGCATGATAACTGCATCTCAAAAAATGTAGAGTCATCACTGCTTCCACGTAGCCCCTTCTTGTGGGAACAACAGCAGCTGCTGAACAGCGCAGAGCACAGTGGGGGTCAGACTGTGGAAAACCGAAGCCTGAGCATTTTAATTGGGAGTAGTTAGACCACAGGAACGCTGAATCTTCAAGTCCATTCAGAAAGATCGCTCCTGTGGAAATTTGCCAGGAGTTCAGTGCTCTGCTGAGAAATTCAAGTTAAGGCAAAATTTATAGCAATTTAAACCTCGATCCCAGATGAACCTAGGAACTAAGGTGAATCTAACACGTAGGCCCCTGAAGACAAGACTGGTTGCTAAAAAGTGGGGTCAGTAAGCAACTTGCATTTCAAGGCTTCCTAAGAAGAGGACCCAACCCTGTCAGTGCTGCATTTGTCTTTTCCCTTGGAGGGGTGGGGCAGCTGTGGGGGGAGCCACATCATTGCTTCCTGAGTCAAGGAGCCGGCTGTGGCCCTGAGCCCGCATCTCCTTCTTGCCGAGGACTTTGCCCACCTCCCCACCCACGGGGGAGAGCCTGTTTCTTCTAGCACTTCCAGCCTCTGCCACTCCCGACTTCCCCAGCCTTTTTGTTGTGTTTTATTATGCAAATGATATCTTGGTTGAGGTCGAGCCATTTCTTGTGTCTGAAGTTAAAAAAAATGATAATTTCCTCAGCAAGTCATCGTCGTTAATGAAGTTTTACAAAAACAGATACAACCAAAGGAAAATAAAATTTCACAGGTGATAAATTTTTCCAATTTCCCTGGCAGAATTCGATAGGATTGTTAAATTAAGAGTGAAGGTGTCTGTTAGAAAGCAACGAGCAGTGATGGGTAATTTTATAGAGTGGAAAATTGAATCAAATTGCTACATTAAAACACAGCTCCTCTGAGAATCTTCCCTTTCACAGTCTGCTCCATTGCAACAGCAGGGTGCAGAAATGGATCTGATTCACAACCCTCCCTAAAAGGAGATGTACTCCCCAACTTGACCAGAATCTTCTTAGGGAGCTCACATTCCACTCACTCCCATCCAGACTGGAGGAAACATCTGGGTGACACTCCACTTTGGGTTACAGCTGTGGACGAGCACTCTGGGAAAGCCTCACAGAACCACTCAGCCTTTTGGAAAGCAAAGAAGGGCCTTTTCATGCACCAGGTTTAGTTCTCAGAGGAACCAGAGAGGAGTGGGCAGATGCTCAGAGCCAAGGGCAAAGGACAGGAGAGAGAAGGAGCCTCCGAAATAAGATGAGTTTGAGACCATCACCTTACCCCAGACGAAGGGTCTATGAATGTAGGATTGGGTTCTTAATGACCATCCTTCCCTTGCCTCCTCAACTCCTACCTTCAGCAACCCCAGGACTGCCGAGGGTCTCAGAGCATGCCTCCAGACCTCCCACCAGTTCAGATGTTGGAGGGGACTCTGAGGGCATGGACACTGACCTGCTTTCCCAAGGAAAGCCACTTTGCCTACGCTCACAACAACTGTCCCCTGAAAGTGAGGAAGGCCACAC
Source organism: Ailurus styani (assembly GCA_002007465.1). NCBI lineage: Eukaryota > Metazoa > Chordata > Mammalia > Carnivora > Ailuridae > Ailurus > Ailurus styani. The sequence continues at coordinate 3,953,362 of LNAC01000091.1, forward strand.
TGCAGAAGAGCAGGGATCTCTTTCTTCAGGCTAGGGAAACTGCAGCTAACTGGCTTGTATGTTTCCAAAGGACAATTCTGTTCCCACCCAATAGGTTCTTTCCCGAAAAGAACCATCTATCCACCACAGTTTTTAGAGACAGCATTGGAGGTGGGCTACATTGGCATGTAATGATGATAAGAATATTTCAGCCCCGAGTCTCCAACCCCCAACTTCCCACCGACGCCACCCAGCTCGTCGCTTCTGGAATTTTCTGTTCACTATACATGTACCATAGTACCAGCCCCTGAAGGAACTGAAAGGGAATGTGAGTGCAGCTGACATTGCCTATCCTCTACTACCGTCTCACCAGATCTCCCCACCACCAGCACATGAGAGACAGCAAGGTATTGCAGGTGAAAGTGCTGGCTCTGAGTCAGAATGGACCTGCTAGCTGTGAGACCTTGAGCAAGTGATTTGCCCCGTGTGTGTGTGATTTTCCCTCCTGTCCAATGGGAATAACAGTAGTACCTGTCATAGAGGGATGCTATGAGAAGCCTAGAACAGGAATGTATTAAAGCTCTTAGAAAAGAGCCCTGGCATACAATAGGTACTCAATAAATGCTGGCTATTAGTAATTTGGCGGTGTTTAAATAAGAAGTGTTACCTCCTTGAAAAATTGAGGGATGGCTAGTTCCCCACCTCCACCAACCAAACCAGTTGGACATTTTCAGCTACATGTATGAAGCAGGTGAAATTGAAAATCCTGAGCAGATGGAATGTGGAGCACACCTTCTGCTCAGGCCCGTGTTTACTGCAAGGACAGGTGCTGGGTAGAGGGATGGCCAACGGTAACGCTGGATTGTGCTAACATTGCATACCCATCAAAAGTCAAATGACTTGGGCTTCTAACATTTGTTTCATTATAACAGGTAAATGTGCTTTGCAGAGAATACTTAGCACTGATGGTTCTGCTACTCCTTCCTCTTTGGGCTGGGGCCTACACAAGCCTCGTGGTCTCTATGGGAAGGCCATGTAAGTGAGATCTCCCTTCCAGAATACATTATCAGTGGTCTTCCTAGTACAGAGAAAAGTGCTTGTAACACATACTGAGTCAATACAAAAATGTTTTTTCCTAATCAAAATAATGTATGGGTCATCAAATTAAATGCACTACAGCACATTGATCATGGGATAATTAGCACTTGCTACGTGGCTGGCACTGTCCTTCCCATGAGGGAAAACCAGAGCACTCGAGGTTTTCAGCCAAGACCACAAAAATGTTAGTCCTGGGTAATACGGTTTCAAGGTTGGTATCCGGTGGGATTTTTGAACATCCGTGTTGAGCATATGGGGAAACTTGATTTTTAAGATCTCATTTGTAGTAGATTCAACTGTAGGGAACTACCACAAAGAAATGTGAAGGCAATCTGAGGAAGATGGGAGGCTTTTCTGAGCTCTCTCTCACCCCTCCCTGGAAATTATTTTACAGGCTAGCACAGGCCCAGTTTTGTGATTCGGGATTCCATAAAAGGAAAACTTTTATCCGGTTTCACTTTGTCTGGGGCCTCAAAGCTGGAATCCGGCAAGGCGTCTGAGACCATTACAGCTTTAACTGGGGCTTTTTCGCAGCTGCAGTGACAGCAGGATCTGGCTGAGTTCTCCAGAGACATTTCAGGAGAGCAAATGGGAAGAGAGACAATGAGTTCTCCTTAGGAATTTCTGTGCGCATTCCGATGCTGCCCACACTGCCCCGGAGGGTTATTACAGACCCAGAAACCAGATTGTCTTATAATAAAGCCTGTAACTGGGTGGGTGTTCTTTGGTTTTGTTTTTTAAATCTGAGTCAAATGGAAACAAGCATACCGTGGAATTATCCGCCCCCCCACTATTGCCCAGACCCACAGGAAGAAGAAATGACGAGAGTAGGTCTAAGGAAAGAAAAAAACAGACACCCAAAGCACAAAAGTTTATGAAGAAAGGGATTTTCAGTTTCAGGGAAAAGCAACCACACCCCACGGGGGGAGCAGCCAAGCGTCATCAGCAGGCCTGAGCTTCCTGGCCCTTTCTGTCTCTCACTCCCGTGCACAAGAGGCCCCGGCCACAAGGTGCTGTTTAGCCAGCACCAGAACCAGAGTCATGCCGGGGTTTTTTCCACCTCAGTTATCCTCCCTGAGCTCAGCCTGTGCAACCCAACCCCTTCTGCTCCAACATGGCTCCTTAGTGACACCCTCCCAGATACTCAACTAGAATTGAGCTCCGTTCCAGCCCTTACGATGGTGATTTGTATTCAGGTCTTTCTCCTCCAATTAGTAGGTGCTCAATTATTATTTGTGAAATTAAATTCAGCACATTTCAAGTGTTGCAGTTAGCACAAATTGGATTTAATATTGTGTACATCAAGGCCCATACCACAGAGATAGGATGCAAATATTCTGAGGTAACAGTTGAGATTAAAAACTATACAACAGAGGATTAAGTGTGTTATTAGCATCTTGCTCATATTTTCCGTGTTGTCTGAAGAGGTGCTGTAGCATCCACAGATTTATGGCCTATCTGTGCCTGCTGTGGAGTGCTTTCCATTTCCACTTTCCTGCATGCCGTCTCTGTACTCTGTCTGCATTGCTGTTGCATCTGTCACCAGAGCACCTTGACGTCTGGTTGCACGTGGATACATTTGGCATTTTTTAAGCTTCTGTCACCTTGCTTTGTTTGGGGGAAGTGATTTCCCTCTTTCTGACCCAGTCAGTTTTTTCCAGCGTTGTTCTCAGTTCAGCCGATGTCAGAGGTGTCATGGGAAACTGGCTCCTCTCTAAGCCTCTGCCATGGAATCAGTGTCCTATTCCTTTCAGCCTCTCATTAGTGTCCCTGACATTGTGCCAAGAGTGTTGATTGAAATCAACTCTCTGGATACTGAGGCTCATTTGTGATGCCCCATGGTTCTCTCACATGTTCGCACAGCTCACAGAATCTTCCTCAACTGTTTTCCCAGTTGAGAAGAGATATTTGGGAATCAAGTAGAGCATTCAATGTAATAAGTGGACAGTAATCTTTAGAGGTTAATTTGTTTAAAACCTATGTAAGGTTGGGGTCCCATATGCCCTGTTAGGAGCAAGGACCATTATAATCTATTACTGTTTAAAGTTGAACTAGCACATAAATTTTAATTCTCCCTTAAATGAAGATGTATTCCAGTAATGGAATAAACGTGTAATGCTAAAATGCCTAATAATATTCTTATAAAGAAGTTCAACAAGCCTAAAGAAAAAAATATTTTCAAAATACTCTCTTTAAAATGAATGTTCATTTTACAGATGAAAATAAAAGAGAGAGAGGGCGCCTGGGTGGCTCAGTGGGTTAAAGCCTCTGCTTTCAGCTCTGGTCATGATCTCAGCATCCTGGGATCGAGGCCCGCATCGGGCTCTCTGCTCAGCAGGGAGCCTGCTTCCTCCTCTCCCTGTCTCTCTGCCTGCCTCTCTGCCTACTTGTAATCTCTCTCTCTGTGTCAAATAAATAAATAAAATCTTTAAAAAATAAAAAGAAAAGAAAAGAAAAGAGAGAGAGAGAGATCTAGCTGTTTAACCGACCCTCTTTTGTGAGCAAAGAGACATTTCTTTCTGTTGCCACATAATTGGTTTTCTCAACTTCAGAGTTTGAAAGATGCCAGTTTGATCTCATTGAAGGCTCCAAGGTAAAGTGTCCGCCTCTCTGTATTGTGCTCTCTGCAGCTGGGAAGGTGCTGAAAACTGCTGCCTTTCACACCAGCTTGGAGAGCTTTGCCTTCACTATGTGATGGTAGCTCCATACTCACACTTTCAAAAGTACAGCACCCAGCCTCTCACCTCAGTAGCTAGGTTTCTTGACTTGAGCCCACTTTCAGCCACCCGGGAAGGTCAACATTAGGTAGAACAGATGTGGGGATTATAGCTTCCCTCTTCACATCCATCACAGAAGAGCTCAGTAATTGTGGTGAATGATATATAAGACCTATGGCCGGTGTTCTGCTCTCTTCCTAGGTGACTCCACAGGCGCAATGGGAATCAGAGTATCTGGTCTGGAATTGAACGGCATGGAACAGATTTTTATTTTCCCCATTTTTGTACCATTACTAGATTAAGTGCTTTTGCCTGAAAAGATAAAGGAATCAAGTTTAGTTTTCATTTTTATCATTGCAAATACATTTACATTCTCCTATTTTACAAATGCAAAGAGCAGGCAAGCCACTTTCAATAATTTATTTTAAAATCAATGCTAATGAGGTTATGTCTCGTCAGTGGCCGAGTTTTACAATAAAGTCTGATTTATTTAGAAAAGATCTTTGGTGTAGCTTCCCATCTAATGGTGGTGGGAAGGAGGTGGAGTCGCAGGCACGGTGACCCTCCAACTTCGGATCCAATTTGTAATTCACAGCGGAGATCTGACCCAATTTACATTGATTAGAATTGGGAGGAAGAGACATCTGTGCACAGACAGCAGAGGTAGAATAAACCGTCTCTGCAAAAGTGCCTAAGCACAGGAAATTGTTGGTCTTTGTGATTGAGTTGTTTGGTATCAGCAGAAGAGATGCTCCCTGTCCAAATTATTGAGTATCTCTAAAACCGAGGCTGTACCAACTCTTCTTTTAGTGTTTTCAATCCTATGAAATTAGTCCCATGTCAAAAAGGAAAAGCATCAGGGCAGAGGAAGGAAGGAAGTGGGCAAGTACTAGGAAGACAATGTGCAAAGAATGATGTTTAATGTGATTTATTTCAGCAAGGTCTATTTCCGATATTTGATTTCACTCCTCCATTATCTCACATCTTTATTCCTCATGGTAGGGGGTGGGAAGCACTACAGGTGGTAAGTAGGAAATTCTCTGCTGTGAGGCCATACATGAAGGTAAGAAGAGTTGAGTTCTTCCCCCACAGAATCTTGTAGGGCAAATATATATTATATATATGATAATTCTTTTAATCTGGGTGACATATGACTCATTTCCCCAGAACAACAATCCCTTAATTTTTATTTTTGCAGGAAAATTTTATCATTCTGTATGTGAAATCAATTACTTCTTTAATGTTCTATAGTGCTCTAGCATATGGTTGTGCTGTTTCTTCTTACTTACGAGCTCAGAGTTTACTTCCCCCATTCTGACATACCAGAATTCATATTGCTCTATAAAACTTACATTTAAAAAAAAAAAAGGAACTGTCCCTAGGATGTCTCCTCAAAAGTTTCATTTAGTGGCATAATGATGGGGAAACAAGCCACATAAGTGCACCAACACCCAGGAAGAGAAAGTAAATGTGGACCCAAAAAACCCTAAGTGTTCAATCCTCAAAATGTTACTTATTATGCCTCATTTGTTGGGGGGGGGGCGCACAGAGATGATGAAAAGGAGAATAGCAACTGTGTTTTTCTCATCTTATTCCACATATAAAATGGCTTAATATGATTCTGGTACTCATGCTTTCTTTACAAAGGCCCAATTCCCATGGTATCAGGTAGTATGAAGTCAGAGATGAAACAGGTTAATGAGGGTAAGAAACAGGCCAATCATGTTGTGACTTTGACCATATAAACCCTTGATTGGAGTTAGACAATAGCACTGACTTAGAACCCATTGTATACCTGCAGCAATTAATTAAAAGACCATTCCAAATGCCCTCAGGAGCTTACACTCTAATGAACAAGGCAGGCTGAATAACAACAGTAAAAAGATACTACAAGCCCCAAGTACTAGGAACATAAAATTACCTACATGACCAGCTTCTGCTACAGCTGAACAAAACTTGATACTTTAAGGACTAATTAATCATGGAGGGTTTAAACACATGCTTATACACACACACACACACACACACACACACACACACACACCCATAACTCTGGATGCTTACATAGAGACAATACATTTAGAAGAGAATTCTAGAAGGAGAAAGCTTGAAGGAAAGGATCATGATTCTAGGGATAGGTGCCTAAATAAAGAATCCAGTGGACTGGAAACTCCACAAAGGCAGGGACCTTGCCAAGCTTGTCCAGTGCTACGTCTCCAGTTCCTAGTGTAGCATCTTGCATATAGTAAGCGCTTAAAAATATTTATGAATAAATGAATGGGGAGGGAAGGAGAGGACAAATTTGAAGATGCAAGATGATTTAAGAAGAAAAAAAAAAGAACAATTATTGCTTTGAAAAGAGAATGATGAGCTCTGAGAAGGAAGACCCACCAGTATAAAGAACATGAGACTATGAACCACTGATTGCTAATGTTGCTCATGTTTATCCCCTCAGATGAAGAGCATGACCTAGAAGAGGAGGAGGATGACACTCCACATGAAGGAGGTATGAGAGCTTCACAAATATACAGGCACTGGTTCAGGCTTCTGACTGGAGGAGGCACCTTTCCTTAGACTACAAACATTACCGGGCTCACTAATTAAGAGGCTACTGGTGTGTTGACCTCAAAAGCCCCAGATATGATGACTGGATAGGGAAATATCTCAACCTTCAAAGCAGCCACTCACCTTAATTAATGTTCCCAGAACAACTAAGATTGATCCTAGAGAGGGTAAGAAACCAAACCAGATATTTATTTTTTCCTATCAGTATTTCCTAAATCAGTACAGTGAAAATAGAATTGCCTCATCTCTAAGAGATCAGAGGATTAAGAATGGAAAGAATGGAAATGTCTCCCCTCTGAGAGGCCCGGAGATTGCAAATTCAGAGGGGAATGGAAATGTGTCAGATCTGAAAAGTGAACGTGGGGTAAAGGATAGAACCACTCAGTGATGCTGACTTCTGATGGCCTGGTTTGATTCCAGGCACATTTGGAAATGAATATGAAACAGGTTTGTTGAATACAAGATTACATCTTATTCATCCCAGACTGTTAACCATGCTTCAGGCAGTTAGTGAGTCCATCCTTTTCTAAGGTCAGATGCCCCTCCAAAGCCTCCTTAAGTGGACCAAGGACCTATTCCATCCTTGTCAGTAAAGGAATGTGAATTGCAAGGGCCACCTCAAGGACATTCATCCCATCAGCATAGCGTAAATTGTGCCTGATACAGATACTAGCTGATTTTTTTTTCTTAGAGATGCTATGAAAATCTTAAGCCTAGGAGTTCTTCCCAACTCTCCCTCCCTGGTCCCTCCCCATTTCCCTGGCCCTTTCTTTTCCCATTCTCCTCCTCTTCCCATCTTTTGCTGTTTCTTCTCTTTGTTATCCACTCAGCAAGTCCCCCTTCTCCTAAGGTTCGTGCTCTATGGGAAGTGACTAGGTAACAGGTTTAGTGAAGGACCTAACTTAATCAATGCCCAACTTCTCCCAGTGAGAAGAGGCACCATCAGAAGTCAAGTGCCTCAGCAGGAGAAAAAGAAAGAACTGTCACGAGTATGGTCCAGGATTAGGACAGCTTCCAGCGAGCACCTCGTAACAATGAACCCATATAATTAAGTCCGTTCTGAAACATATTTTCTACTGTTTCCTACTTGCTGTGCAGAATTCCAACAGCAAATCTGTTTTCTGACCAAACTGTGTCCCATGTCTTTTCTCAACCAACTTCCATCACCAGTGCAGGAAAGAGACACTTCATGTGAACAGCTTGAGTGGAATCACTATAAACTTCCTGTGGCCAACTTTATAGTAAATTCCATTCAGGAAGCAGCAGTCTCTGGCAAAAGTCTAAAATTCAGTTCCAGGCTCCTCCCTCATCACATTTCTTCTTTCAGCCTTTCTTTCTAAGGTTCTATCTTGGGTGGGGGGATGGTGAGGGGAGATTTATTTCTTGGGTTCCAACAGCTCTATTTCAAGTAAGTTTTTTTAAAAAGAAAAAAAAACACCTTTGTTCCTCATGTTTCCTGCTGCCAGAATACGTGTTGTTAAAGTATAGTGAGCTCTAAATATGTTTCTATGGTTTATACTTCCCACCAGTTATAATGATTGGTGACTTAGTGATTAAGAAAACAGAGGACTTTTTGCTCTCTCTGCAGAATCTGAGGCAGGAATTTTTATTATTTGTGTTTACTTATTTATTTATTGAATTTACACAGTACCTTTTCTCCAAAGGAGCTATAGAAACGGCAACAAGTATGGAGCACCCAAATGTCATCACTTAGCTTTATAACAGTATCATGTACAGGTCCAAGGAAAGGGTAGGCAGGCCTGTGAAGACATATATAATGGAACTCTAAGACAGTGTGAATTCTTATGTAACAGACAAGCTACACGAGTCTGGTTCATTTTTGTCTCAAGTGTCACGTGTCTTTGGCAGGGTTTGGGGCGGGGTGGGAATAGTCTCTTAAAAGATATTATGACTAGAGGGTTACCTTTAAAATCCACATATTCTCCCGAACTCTTCCTGGGATCCTGTTCCCAGAAATGCTGTGCTTTCCTGTGATAGAATTACAAACATTTTTAAAGGCCAACTAGATCTTATCAGAAGAGGGGGGGAATAAATAAGGAATTCAGTTTGTCCTCATTGGGCGTTAATGACCCTGTAAGATGTAATTTCTTTTATTTTATTCTGTTACCTAGAAAATCTATCACAGCCTTGTAGTATTGATTGTTCAATCTATAAAGAGCTCAGTTTACAGCATGACTGTTAGTAACAGGGTTATTTTAATGAGTGACTCTTCAACACCTCAGATTCTCACTAAATTGCAACCCATCAGCCTCACAGTCTAACGCTAAGAGTCTACCGTGATGAGAGTCTAACACTAAGAGTCTACCGTGATGAGAGCTTATCTCCCTTCCCTATCACGAGAAGGCAATCTCCACGTAACCAAAAAAGAAAACTCATCCTGTGCTGTTCATGTGAAAACTCCTGGCCGCCAACACCGTCTCCACCGCCACCACCGCCACCACCACGTCCACAGCCATGCCGAAGCACGAGTTCTCTGTGGACATGACCTGTGAAGGCTGCTCCAGTGCGGTCAGCCGGGTGCTCAACAAGCTGGGAGGAGTTGAGTTTGACATTGACCTGCCCAACAAGAAGGTTTGCATCAACTCTGAGCACAGCGTGGACATTCTGCTGGAGACCCTGGAGAAAACAGGAAAGGCTGTTTCCTACCTCGGCCCCAAGTAGCGAGGGCCCAGATCCCTGGGCCAAGATGGACCAAAGGGAGCAGGCCACTGATCTCCTGCCTTCCAGACAGACCGGTGCCTGGCAGTCCTGCTCAGAGATGGCAGTTCTTGCAGAGACCCTCACTCGCCCTGCTCCTCCCTGGCTTCCCTGCAGTAAAGTTGAGCCACTTTAAAAAAAAAAAAAAAGAAAGAAAAAGAAAACTCCTGCCCATTGGCTTGGGTCTGCCATGTCAAATAAAAAGCTGAGCTGGAGGCACAACTCATCCATAGATACACCAAATATCTGACCAAGAAAGATCCCCAAACAGGTTGTTTTCACTCTAAAACCGTGGCCAAACTCAGCCAAAAAGGAGCCCAGAAGCAGTAATTTCTGCAGGGCAGAAACGTGGTCACTGATGACCTTCCACCACCAAGGTGCCTCTCCAGTTTAGTGCACATACCACTGGGGTGATTCCACGAAAGAAACAGGGAACACACAGAGGTCTCTGCAGCTCCTACTTTTTGAAACCTGCTTCCCAAGACCAAACATGAGTTGAGCATCATCCGGGTACAATTGTGGCCCAATAAAAGGAGTATAGGAGATGAAGATCAGGATTTGTGAGTGTTCTCCAGTTCAAGGTCATACTTACAACATTAAGGACCATAGAAATGTCAAAACTCAAGATTAAAGGGCTGTGAAAACAAGCAAATGGTAATGTTCAGCTGCTCTTCCGGTTCTGGTGTCCTAGCCAGTGGAGCTTGGCAAATTTCATTTTAGTTTTTTGGGTTTTTTTTTTAAGATTTTATTTATTTATGTATTGGAGAGAGCACACGAGTGTGGGGAAGGGGCAGAGGGAGAGGGAGAAACAGACTCCTCACTGAGCAGCGAGCACCACTCAAGATTCGATCCCAGGACCCTGAGATCATAACCAGACCGGAAGGCAAACACAACTGACTGAGCCACCCAGGTATCCTGGCAAGTTTCTTTATGCCTTTCATTCTGAAATAGTAAGGTATCAGGCTGAGTCTGCTTTAATGGACTGAACATAGTGGACTTCTCCGGCCTGGCTTAGAAAATATTCCAAGTCCCTTCCAGTGGGTCACTTCTTTGGCCTGTGTGTCCATTTCTCACTACCCATGGTCTGGCAAGGACTGGCTTTATTCGTCTTCTCATTCTGTCCCTCTTTTCCATAATTTGTTAAGTAGTTGCTTCCATAGCCAGGCCTCATTAGCACAGCCCTTTGGCTCATCAAGCAATGTAAACACCATGCTGACCTGCCTTTTAGCCTCTTTTCCTTGGTCACAGCTTGAATTCTGGAGCTACACGGTGCCTCCCAAACAAAAGTCCAAGGTGACATATGAACTCTGGAAGAAACACAGTCAAGAGTTCTTCAAGGAACTCTGGAAGGAACAGTCCCCAAGGAGGAGGACAGGCAAAAAGGTGTCCTGGTCCTTTTTACCTTAGAACTCTCCATGTCATAGAGGCTCATTTTCAAATTCTGACCCTGTCAACAGTAATACCAACCTGGCCTCCATTACAGGAGAAATGACTATCACTGGTTATAAAGAACTTGGTGTGTAATGACAAATGCTTTGCAATAAATATCTAGAGAAGAGAGAAAAACAATATATTTTTAAACTTAGACTGTTGCTATGCTTCCTATGACATTTTGTTTGCTGGGAGCTTAGCTTCTCTTACATGAGATAAAGAAAATAAGATGCTGCCCCCCCCTTTTTTTTTCCTCTAGAAAAAGTCCTTCTCAGCTCTGCTAGCAATTTAAATGCAGTGATCATACCCATTAGCTTCTCTATCATTGTAATTGTTGTTAATTGTTATAACTGTTTTAGTTATTAGTGGTGTCATTATTGCTCTAGGTCCTCTGTCTGTTTTATGCTGAATATATTAGTGCTTTGCTTTTGAATTACCAGGCTTTATTTAGTGCAAAGTTACGGGTTTTTTTTTTGGAGAGACATTGAGAAATGCTGGCATTAAGCTTTTATTCTTTTGTTTTTCATTCCAAATGGACAGACTGGGAAAAAAATAATTAGATGGAATAATGTCCTCAAAATGAGAATGAGGATGCTTTGAATTAATTAAATGGTCAGAATGCTGCACCACGTCTGATCTCAGACTGCTGCTAGAGTCGTGTAAACCTAAAGAAACCTCCATCCAGTCTGCTCTCGGGCCCCCAATTCCTCACTGGTCTAAAGACATCAGTCTTCTCAGGCATTCCCTTGTTTATAGAATGACCTGGGCAAATTTAGGAAGAAGATGGACTGCCCTTGCAAACTTCCAAGCCTTCAAGCTCTTCCAGAGACAAAGGGTCAGGAATGAAGCCCTCCTCCACCTTACCTTGTGCCCCCTTCAAGATCTTTAAATAACACCTGCTCTCAGTAAATTGTTCAACACAACCAAAGCTTCCGGGAAGCCTTCCATGAAGTTAGCTTCCCTGTTCTACACAACACCCTCAACTTCCCCTTTGAAGACATATCACAATCGTAGATAAGTAAATATCTATACGGCTCTGTTTGCCAAGACTTCCCCCACTGGACATTAGCCCGAAGAGCAGGAATGGTGTGTGGCCAAGATGAAATTCCCTGCCTCCTGCATGGTCCCAGGCACTTAGTAAGCGCTATGGACATGTCCGTTGAATGCTGAGGAATGAATGTAGAGAACTTGTGTGCACACATACACATAAATGGAAGTCACACCTATGTTAAACAAGGAGTCTGCAGGGCGCCTGGGTGGCTCAGTGGGTTAAAGCCTCTGCCTTCGGCTCAGGTCATGATCTCAGGGTCCTGGGATCGAGGCCCACATCAGGCTTTCTGCTCAGCAGGTAGCCTGCTTCCTCCTCTCTCTCTCTGCCTGCCTCTCAGCCTACTTGCGATCTCTCTCCCTCTGTGAAATAAATAAATAAAATCTTAAAACAAAAAACAAAAAAACACAGGGAGTCTGCAATACCAACTCCAATCTTGTCCCGCTAAGGCGCTCCTCCACACTGATTTCCCTAGTACAAGAATACTGCTGTCTGGACAGCAAGGCCCCATGTTTAACCCTTTATTCTGCTTATTTTTCAAAGCTGTCCTTTTATGGTTCTAGTTCTGACAATTCTGGTTCTTGGACTAGGTAAATTATCTGCCAGATTCCTGAGCTCTATCTTCTTTTAGCCTTTAGCTTATGAAGAACCAGAGGCATTTTCTATATTTTTTTCTTAGAAGGCTCTTGTTTTCTTCCTAGCATCTTACTTTCCCTATGATCTATATTGCTTTTAAATAGGTCTGTTTCCAGGTCTTCTCCTCTTATATGCCCAATATCAAGTCACTTTTTACATATATACCTGAAAAGTACTCATAATCTTCGGAGCACTTCCAGGCAAATGGGGAGTGGTATCCCACAGTGACCATCTGCTAAGCCAGACAAAGCCAAGACAAATGTGCCAGTCTTCTTACCATTCAGAAATATCAAGTTGTGCTTTAATAATCTATTTTTGTAAAATTATTTTCTCTATAATATGTAAATGCATGAGGAATATACGTTTCATTTCTGAGATGCCTGGGTGGCTCACTCAGTTAAGCATCTGCCTTCAGCTCAGGTCATGATCCCAGGATTCTGGGATCAAACACATATTAGGCTCCTTGCTCAGCAGGGAGCCTGCTTCTCCCTCTGGCTATCACTCCCCCTGCTTGTGCTTTCTCTCTCTTTGTCTCTCAAATAAATAAAATCTTTACAATATATGTATATATAGGGACACCTGGGTGGCTCAGTAGGTTAAGCGTCCACCTTCAGCTCAGGTCATGATCCCAGGGTCCTGGGATCAAGTCCTGCATCGGGCTCCTTGCTTGCCGCTCCCCCTGCTTGTGCTCTCTCTCTGACAAATGAATAAATAAAATCCTTAGAGAAAAGGGGGCGGGGGTGCCTGGGTGGCTCAGTCATTGAGCATTTGCCTTCGGCTCAGGTCATGATCCCAGGGTCCTGGGATAGAGCCCCACATCAGGCCCCTTGCTCGGCGGGAAGCCTGCCTCTCCCTTCCCACTCCCCCTGCTTGTGTTCCCTCTCTTGATGTGTCTCTCTCTGTCAAATAAATAAATACATAAAATCTTAAAATATATATATATATACTTTTCACTTCTAGTTTTGTCAAAAGGTTCAGGTGATTAGTCAACTCCATTATGACTAAGAATACATTAATATATCCTCTAGGAAAACTGTTTTCACTCTTCAGGGACTGATATTTCTCTATTACTTCATGCTCTGGTATCCCCCAAAATACTTGCCTTGTCTTTCCAATAGTTAGCATTTTTCTCCCAATGTATTTTTCTTCGGAACACATTCTTAACTGTGTGTTTTCCAGCATGTTCGTCTTGTTTGCTGCCCTCTGTTGTTTACTGCAGATACAAACAATTACCTTCCTTCCTAAAAGAAAGCATGCCTAATTTCTATATGGTTAACATGTTTATTTCTGTTGGCAACATCTAAGTCTTGATTAAATAGATCTGTCTCTCCTTGGGTTTCGTGCACTTTAAGACCCTACTAAAGTTCTTTTCCAGATACACAGAGGGATTTTGTTCTCCTGTGCCTTTATTATTTGAATTGCTGATAAGTTAGGAACAAGTTTTTTATTTTTTTTTATTTTTTTTAAGATTGTATTTATTTATTTGACAGAAAGATCACAAGTAGGCAGAGAGGCAGGCAGAGAGAGAGGAGGAAGCAGGCTCCCTGCTGAGCAGAGAGCCCGATGTGGAGCTCAATCCCAAAACCCTGAGATCATGACCTGAGCCAAAGGCAGAGGCTTTAACCCACTGAGCCACCCAGGCGCCCCAGGAACAAGTTTTTTAGAAAGCAAACATAGTCAGTGTGTCTGTCCACCCACACTACCCACCTGCCTTCCCCCATTTATTCCCAACCTCAATGACTAGCACTATCACTCCTCATGGGAGGGTCAAAACAAATGAAGGGAAAGGTAGAAACTGGTACAAATACGGTCCCCAAAAGTCACTTGAATTTTAATTAGAACCCAGGACTCCTGACTCCCATCAACAAGAATCTCATCTTTGGTAGGTGCTTTGCTGACCACTCTCACCCATTAGCACCCTAAGGAACGGGAGCATGGCCACATCATCCCTGGTCCAGTGGGCATCCGCTCTCCTGCCATTCTGATCCCCAGATCGTCTCCCACTTTGCACTCTAGTGTTTAACCTTTCCGGGTAGAAGAAGATCAATACAAATTCTTCATTGCTAAGAATCGATGGCTGTCCTGTGGCATCACTGCCATCTAGTCTTGCTGAGAAGCCCAGTAAATCTCTCCAGCTGCTTCAAAAGCTTGGTTTGTCGTCTTCAGTTGCTTTCATTTTTAATGCAGATCACTTTGGTTTCTGTCCCCCTGGGGGCTTGCAGATAAATCTTGGCAGGCATGTTCAGGGTCTACAAATGAGATGCTGGAAAAGGGCCAGCCCACCCAGAATTTAGTTGTAATGGATGAGACACCCCCCTTGAATCCACTTAAGACTGGGTTATTCATAACCGTTTTTATTGGGGGATTACCTCACATAGTACCTGAGTGGGAAGTGCCCAGGATAAAGTTCCTGTGTAACAGAAGAGACCAATCTATGACACTGTGATGCAGGCACAGCTGGCTGACTCAGCCTCTCAGTAAATAGGCCGAAATCAGACATTTACCCCATTCCTTAAGTGCATTTTGAAGAGAAGCTCTGGATAGTTTAGGTCCCCTGGATCAAGAATATCTGGTAGGAAATCTCTGCCCTGCTTGATTTGCCTTACAAATCAAGTAAAAAAATAACCTGCCTGTTTTTCTTTTATTAATAAATGAATATATTTATCATATTATTGAATAGCATCTGACTAAGGGTGATCTGTAAATATTTAATGTTAGTTAATGATCTCCTTTTCCCACAGTCCTTTGCTCATGTTAAGTGTTTGGCTCTTTCTCCTCCCAGCCCCCCCACCCCGAATCCTAGGTTTCCTAGGGGCAATATTAGAACCCTGGTTTCCACTTGCAGCAAAAATGTGGGCTCCATGGAAAAAGACAGAATCCTTTTAACTTTGATTTCTCCTCTCTTTGACCAGTGGACTATACCAATTATTACCAGGGCCTATGGGATTGCCATGGTGACCAGCCAGACGAACTGTCCTTCCAAAGGGGTGACCTCATCCGCATTCTGAGCAAGGTAAGGACATAGAGTGTGGGGCTTGGATCAAAAGTCAACTGGCGGGGGGGGAGTGGTGATGCACCTGGGTGGCTCAGTCCGTTAAGCATCGGACTTTTGATTTTGGCTCAGGTCAGGACCTTAAGTTGTGAGATCAAAACCCACACCGGGCTCCGAATTGGGTGTGGAGCCTGCTTAAGATGCTCTCTCTCCCTCTCTTCCTGCCCCTCCCCCCTCTAAAAAAAATCAATTTTTTTCACTCTCAGTGATGTAGTCACCATAACCAAAATTATTCCATGTCATATATTTCTCTTGTGTGCATTACATGACTCCCTCACACATAAAGTAAATTCCCATTGACTTATAATTGTTAAGGAAAAGTTTAATTGAAAATTCAGGCTCAGGAACTAATTTTCAAATTTAAAAACACAATAAAGTAGATATAACACTAAAACCATACCAATCTGTTTATCCTTTTTAGGGTCTTGCGGTACTTAGAAGGTCATCATTTCGTACATAATTTATTACTATATAATTCTCTTGAAAACATTCTGGCTTGGTAAACCACCTTCTTATGTCATTTACAGATAAACAAGACCATAATATAATTATGATGGGGGATAGTCAGCGCTAGTTGGTTCAGTTGCTTTGAGCAAGTGCCGATAAGGCCAAGGTAGTGAATCCAACCCCACAAGAGCCAGCTAAGTTTATTCTCTCCCTCAGTCATAAAGTTAAGCCCTAGCCCCAACTAACCATCTCACAAACAGTGTTGTTGATCATAAAAGAATTGGGAAAAAACAAAAGGATAGATTATTGCAGATCCGTCACTAATGTGAAGATGATTCAGAACTCACAGGCCACCATTTGAGGGATCAGTGACGTCATCCTTTGTAAAGAAAGATTATACATATTCTATATAGGTGGGCTAAGGAAACAGGTTCTGTCCCTGAAGTAACTTACTAAAAATTTGTTTCTCTATGAAGTTAATCCATATCTATAAGCCCATTTTTTAAATAGGCACCGTTTGCTCTTTAATTAATGAGTATGTGGATTCCATAAAAGCCAATTGAAGACCCATTGTATTATTAACCCATCATTTGCCATTTTTTCTGTCCATGGCCAAGGGTTTGTCTCGATTTGAAAGATACCATAAGGTTCTTAGGAAACAGACCAAGGCTGACTTAAGGCACCTTTTAGGGGTGCAACAAGTCCCCCTGAAATGAGAACCAAATTCAGACCCAACCTTTTGCAAAAGAGTAGGAAGCTTGCAAGCCCTGCTGACTGAGATCACAGTCTTCTAGTGATTTCTTCCAGAGTCCTAATTCAGCTCCATCCGAGTGCCATTCTGGTGCAGCTCCAATACACCAAGAATAAATTGGAAGCAAAGAAGGGAGTGGACATTGGCCTGATTGGTATTTCAAATGCCCGAAAGCAAGGTTTGCCTTGTAATAGAATTTGTGTACATTACCACGCTGGCATTACAGGGGTAATCGAGTTATCCACTCAGGTGTGACCAGGCCTCTGTTTGCCCAGAGCCTGCAGGTGAACAAATTAACTGTTTACATTGTCTGAGGTGCCTGCAGCAGGGGGGGGTGGGGGGGTGGGGAGAACAGAGCCAGACTGTCTGCTGGCCTTCTCTCTCGGTCATGATTATTTTGTTTGTTTTGCATGTCTTTTGCCTTTGTTAATGGCTTCTCACTGGGGGTCCCTTTCCTCCATTTAGAAGGGGCTGTGTGGTGACTTGCCCTGCAGTACAGAGCTATCTGCGGATACCATGGCTGTTGTATTTTTTTTTTTTTTTGGCTGTTGTATTTTTAAGAGACACCAAAGAACATGGAGAGCCTCCCTTACCTGTCTTTTTTACCTGATCCCCTCCTCCCCTCCTGCCATACTGGAAGCTAGTATACCAAAGTTTGATTCAGGGAGAACACCTTGCTGCTCTGGTTCTGTCTGGTTTCTTTCTCCATCTTTTGGAAGGTCTTAAGTCTATTTTTATCCTTTGCTGGTGTAGTAGCACATTTCTTCCCCCCAAAAGCTACACCAGCTGCCTCCCTTCTGCACGCTGTGAATCCCTGCATGTCAGAGGAGGAAATGAGAAGCTGGAAGCTCAACTGGAGTTTCCCTCATAAAGCTTCATTCCAGTTAACGTTGGCTTGGGGAGCATTTCGGATTGGATTTACCTTTATTATATCACCTAACTCAATAACGGTCCTTGGACAGGAAGAAACCTTAAAAGGCCACCCAATCCATTCCCTCGCCTCGAAGAAGCACAAATGAAACAATTCGGACAGAAAAAGGAGATCCCTCTACCATTATCTGTTTGTCTATTCAGACATTCAATAACTCCTAATCTCTGGAATTTTTTCTCCCATGAGTTCTAAATACATTCCACATTAGCCCCAACTAGCTTCCTGTGTTGGGTCGGTTATACTCTGCAAGCTGCCTCTCACATGTGGAGGAAAAGAACTGACCCAAGTGGAGGTTAGTCCAGAAATCTCCATTTTACTTTTCTCTCTGGCCAGTAAAACCTTTGTCAGACAAGAAAGGCCCTCTGGGTTAGGAACCTGGAGAAGTCTATTTCCACCAAGAAACACAACGCAAGGGGCCCCTGGGTGGTTCGGTCAGTTAAGCTTCAGCGTTCAGCTCAGGTCATGATCTTGGGGTCCCGGAATGGAGCCCCACACTGGGCTCCATTCTCAGTGGGGAGTCTGCTTCTCCCCTCTGCTCACGTGCACTCACGCGCTCTCTCTCTCACATAGATAAATAAAATCTTAAAAAAGAAAAAAAGAAAGAAAGAAAGAAAAGAAAAGACATGCAAAGCAAGGCAAGGCAAGATGCAACCGGGTGTGGCTCAGCTTATCAGGGCGTTTCCTTAAAATGAGGGAGTTGTGTTGGATAACATCTAAGTTTCCTTCCACCTCCAGCATTCCTGTTCTAAACATGGTAAGATGAGTCGCAAGTTCCAACCACAAAACTGCTAAAAAATTCCACAGAAAAATGTGTTTAATTATTTACTCAGATTAAATGAACTTAAAAATTTCAATTATAAGCTCTTTTGTTTTGGGCCTTCATAAATGCCTCTGGTTTTCCCCTCTTTTTGTATGATAAAAGAAATATTGGGGGGAGCAGGTTAAGAATGGGAAATGGCCCCAGATGGGGAAGTATGGTGGGGTCTGGGCTTTATTCCTGGGCTCCTGCTTCTCCCTGCTGTTTCTTAATGGCTGCCCAATGTGATCAACCTTGAATCCTAGAATCTTCCGACCAGGAGAGTTTTTTAGGGGCTAGAGTCTTTGGGCGAGAATGATCCCAGAAAGAGAGCTATTTGTCCTTCTTATTTTATTTTATTTTATTTATTTTTGAGAGAGAGAGAGCATGAATGGGGATGGAGGGGGGAGGGCAGAGAAAGAGAGAATTCTAAGCAGACTGCATGCCAGACACAGTGCCCAACACAGGGCTCAGTCTCACAACTCTGAGAAGCCAAGAGTCTGGCACTTAAACAACGGAACCACCCAGGTGCCCCTATTTGTCCTTTTTAAAATAAAATTTCCAGAGAGGATGATTGGCTGGGTAAGAAAGATACACCCCAGAGATAACCAAATATCCATGACCCATCCGATTCTTGAGGAAGCAGGTCGGTAACAGATGAGTTACTTACATGACCCTGAGGAAAGACACTTAATCCTGCTAATCTTCCATTTTCTCATCTGTAAAAAGTGGGATAACTTCTATTCACTGGGGTTATGATGCTTGCATTAAAGAATTTGTGTAGAGAAGTGCCTGGCATCTAGGGAATGGTGACTATCATCATAGTTCTCGCTTTTCCACTAACAATAAAGTAAACTTTTGGGGTCAATGCTGGGTACATACTAGTTGTTCAATAAATTATTGGTGAAGTGAGAGAGAAAAAAACAGGTAGCCTGTCCTGCCAAAAACTCTTCACAAAGACACTCAAAAACACAAAAGCGTCTTACTTGGAAATAGAAAACCATCCAGTGAAGAGGCCTACATGGAAATCCACCTAGCCTTTCCTGGTCTGAGAGATTTTGTCCCTGACAGTAATTGATGGATTATTCTGACTTCTCATTTGATGAGAAGCTGGAGACACGTATCCAAGCTCCGAAACAGTAACCAACAGGCGCCGTCAGCAGGACCCCTGCGGACCACCTCTAACACGTCCTAGGCCCCATGCAGTTTCATGCCCACTTAATTCACCGAGTTCCAATTTGGGCCTTAAAATATATTAAAGGGAGATTTTAATAACGAAGCAGATCTGCACATCTAGCGGATGTTCCCACGTTCCTTTTGGGCCCAGATATTTCTGAAGAGCTTTTTCTGGTACAGGAACTGAGCCCCACTCACCCCCTCCCCCGCAGGGACGCGGCTCAGGCCACAGCGGGGTGTTTAGCGCTCTTCAGTGGCTCCAGATTGCGGCGCTGGTGCAGGTCCCCTCATACGTAACCGATGGCTCCTGAGAGCCTGCCTCTCGTAAATTACTTCCCACGATGCCTGCGACCACCACAGAATCCGAGTTTGAATAGAGCAGGAAAAAGGTGTTTGAAAGGCCTGTTCACTCAGCTGCATTTTAATTTCCTTTTCAATCTTGTCCCAATTAATTTCACAGAATTAATCTCACAGAAGCAAACTCGGCAGCATTGAGGCTGCGGGTTTTAGTGTGGCGGTCGCTCTGCCTGAACATGAAATAGGAGCTAATATAAAAATCCATCTGCTGTGTTTGAAATACACGCCGGCTGCTGCTCAGTCCTGTCTGACATTCCAAACATCAACAGCGGGGAAAAGTGATTTGGGGGTTAGTGGCCATCAGTACTTGGCAGGGGTTCAACAACAGGTGTACTCCAAAAATCCATTCAGCCTGGGCACCAGGCATGACAGGACAGGTGCTGAAGCAGCCTCCGTGCGGGAGCGCTGGGCCCTGGCTTCGGTCTTTGATCAGCAGACCGTGAGGCCCTTCTGTGGACCAGCTCCACTGTGGGCATTTATTTTAAGTGGGAGAAATGGAGGTAGGATAAGAAGCCTCTATTTGGATAAGATGAGTCATCAGTTCTAACTTTCAGAGAAGTGACTCTCTTCCTGGCTCCAAGGTCTCTCACTAGGGAACCTCCTTTCTAAGTAATAAAGGTGCTCGTTCTACTATGTGAGAGAACTTAAATAAATGTCTATTTAAAAATTAAGCCTCCTGGGCGCCTGGGTGGCTCAGTGGGTTAAAGCCTCTGCTTTCGGCCCAGGTCATGATCTCAGGGTCCTGGGATCGAGGCCCACATCGGGCTCTCTGCTCCGCAGGGAGCCTGCTTCCCCCTCTCTCTCTCTGCCTGCCTCTCTGCCTCCTTGTGATCTCTCTCCCGCTGTGAAATAAATAAATAAAATCTTTAAAAAAAAAAAAAAAAAATTAAGCCTCCTGTTCCAGAAGTAATTCATAGTGGCAACGTGAGCTGTCCAGCAGATAGGGGCAAATTAAAGAGAGAAAGAAAAACTCTTTCTCAGTTGACTAGAAAGGAGAAGAGGTCCCTGCGTGAGGTCTTCTATTTAGGGCAAACTGAGTCAGCAAGCCACATTCTTGGGCTTATGTTGTGTGCCTCGGGGGTTGGCCTTAGGCTCCTCCAAGATTTGACCTGCCATTTAAGCCCATGGAGATCAGCCTCGGAGCAATCAGCTGGGCACCACAGAAGGTTTCTACTTACATGGTGGCTTAGCCGGGGCGGGAGGACGTTCCCATGGACCAAACACACCAGCTTTTCGGTTGCCTTCTCTGCGGGGGCAGTTAACGTGGAAACAGAGAGCCTTTCAGCCAAAGTCAAGTTTAACTTCAAACACATGATGCCGTCAGATGCTTTGGGCCTTTCAAGGATGAGGATAGACCAACTTTGTCGCCCTGAGTGACATTTAGCTTCCAGCGTGGTTGAGGCTACTTAAAATTAGGCTGGACCCTAGCTCCACACCCAACTCCTTGTTATCTGAAGGCGGCAGGTCTGTTCCCAGCACCTGGACTGTGTTAACACAACACCATGTCTGTTAAAGAATTTTTTTTCTTTAATTTGGCAGAGAGATCACAAGTAGGCAGAGAGGCAGGCGGGGGGGGGGGGGGGNCCGCCAAGCAGAGAGCCCTATTTGGGGCTCAATCCCAGGATCCTGAGATCATGACATGAGCCGAAGGCAGAGGCTTAACCCACTGAGCCACCCAGGGGCCCCAACACCGTGTCTGTTATACTGGGGTTTTAAGGCCCCCTGCTCTCCACCTCCTCCCTCAAAAGACTACTTAAAGAATGTAGACCTTTCCCCTCCCTTGACCCCATTCCCTCCAAAAGAGATTTGTATGTCGTAAAAATTATCTGAATGCAGCAGTACTTCCTCTCCTAAGTGTGCTTAGTTGAATGTGATAAAAGCCTCATAAAAACAGATAAGCTAATGCCTTCAATTGCTTTAAATGAAGGGTTGGGTTGGGTTTGGGTTGTTTGGGGTTTTGGGGTTTTGTTTTGTTTTTTTTTTTTTGGTTTTTGGGTTTTTTTGGTTTTGGGGGATTTTGGGGGGTGGGTTTTCCGGTTTTTTGGTTTTTCAGTTTCAGGGCTCTGAGGGAAAGGAGGTGTTTGGTGACATCTAGTGTCCATTTAGGACTTCCTCAGGCACCATTACCCTCAGCTTGGCTGTGTGGGGGGATGGGCAGGGTTATTTGGGAGGTAATTCAGGGGAGTAAGTAGGGAGAATATAGGCCTGGGGCGCAGGCTGCCCAAACAGTGTGATGAAACTGATCAATGCCTGTCAAAGAGCAATTATTCACCTCTGACCTAACCAAAGGGGGCCAGCGAGGGGATACCATCAGAAAATATACTTTCTTATTTATGATGATATGAAAGAGAAGCAGAACCTGTCCCCACCACCCCATTTCATGTTAACAAGCAGGTCAACACTGTGCTGTGATGACGAAGATGATGATGATGATGGTGTTTTCTCTCATTAATAACCCCAATGGGAGTCTATAGAGTTAGGAGGATGGGAATGGGATTTGGGGTCAGCTGGAAGGCAACGGTCATACACCGGTCAAATTCAGTAGAGGCCATTCCTTTCCCCCAGACAGGAACCAATCGTCTAGAACAAACCCTGGCAGCCTCATTCCTTCCAGGTAATTTTTATAAATGAGGGGACACCCATTCCAAGAGAGGACAAAAGGGAGAGGATGCGTGTGTGTGTGTGTGTGTGTGCATATGCATGCATATAAAACTGCTAACAAGAGCCCCAATTGCATATCAACCCTATCCTCCAAAGCCTGGCCATTTATTATAAAACCCAGCTTTTGAAAAAGAGGGGAAAAAACGCATTTTTCACTTTACTCTGCTTACTCTTAAACCGTTATCCTGGACAGGAGTCTTCACTTTCTACACACACACACACACACACACACACACACACCTCTTTCAGTCAGGTGGAAAGTCCCAGATCAGATAATTAACTACGAGGCCCAGACAGAATTGTTTACCTAGAACCATCTAAGCCATGGCAGGGTTAGGTTAATGCTCAGAATTGCCCGATGCTTTACAAACTCCAGTGTAAAAAAATTCCAGCCATTTATTTTGCAGTGAATTTATAACAAATGCTGTTAAAGGCTTCGTCTTTTGACAGAGGTAATAATAAATTCACTGTTAAAGACGGTAGTTTAATTCCTTATACCTCCAATACTGCACAGAATAAACCATATTCATCACTGAGTAATTTTTTACCACATAAATCTTTAAAACTAACCGGTGAAGGCTGTTGAGACTGAAATATTGTGAATTTATTAGATATGCCCATGTAGTATTGGATTCAGAGGTTTCCATTCGAATATATTATGGGGAAAATTTGTGTCTTTAACTGTGACATTCCCTCCATTTCCCACTGCCAGTATTATAACAAGCAGCTCCTCCAGAGTCAACTGCACGTTTATTAGACAGAGATTTAGTAATAAACTCCTCACTAATCTGCCAAAGAGGCTGGATGACATTTCAGTGAGATGCTCTATTTAAAAGGAGTCACAAAAGCTTTGTTTCTGTGTAATTATTTTCTCAAAAGGAGCTCAGCCTCCCCAAACCTCTGTCTGCCAGCGTTTCTGGGGAGTATATGGGCCCAGCTCTCCAACCAAACTAGCAAAATATTAAAAGCAAATTATAACCTCATTGCAAACATACAGGGGAGTGACTTCCATGGAGTTTATAGGGTTAGTTGGCAAGGGTTGGGGGGGCACTTGGGGTAATTGGTTAGAACACAGAAAAGCTGGAATTAGCAGACATTGCCAGACGTATGGTATTTAAGGGCTAATAAAAAGATTATATTGATTCTCAAACTCGAAATAATAGACAATGGTTTCAGAAAACTTGCTATTTAAAAACTTTCATCTTGACATATGACACATTAAAGATACAATTAAATCCTTGGATTTGAGCAAAAATCCTTTTACCCTACCATATTAATTTTGAGCGAAAATCTGTGCCTGTTAGATGAGGATATTCTGAACCTTTCTCATGATTTGCAAGCGAAGTGACATTTAAACTAACCAATTGATTATATCAAATTGCAATGCCCTCTCCACTCTCATTAAGGAAGCATTCATATTGCCAGAATGAAAAATATTTTTTTTCTTTTAGATGCAGAAAAGTGTATCTTCTTTTTTTTTTTTTAGCAAACAGCTTCCACAGTTTCTCTGTTCCCACTAATATTCTGTATTTGGAGAGAGTTCCAGATACTAAAACTTCCAAGGAGTGTTGTGAACTTTAAGATTCTTTTTTAATAAAATGAAATCAAGTAGGTTTTAAACCGTTAAACAAAGGAGAAAAATCTCGTGGTGGTGCAAGACTGCAGCCCATCAGAATAATTGTTAAAAGACAGAACCCGGCTAGAAAGATAAGCATAATACCAGCAATTAATATTCAGCATTTCACATTATAGTCAAGAGGATGTGTTTTCTTTGTGATGTGGCTCATAAGCTAAGAGTGTTGGGAGCCAGACTCTGAGCTCTGTCTTCTTTTTTGTGCATGAGGATTAAGGAGGAAAAAACCAACAACAATCCTGCTCCATCTGTAAATGAACAAACATCTTGATTTTATAGCTATTTGCTTTGTAAAACTGAGGAATGAAACAAAAATTACTGGATGCCTAAGTAACACTTTAATTCCGAATTCATTTACGCTATAGCTATGTAGTTGTCACAAACCATAATGCAGTATTTAATTAAAATAACACAAGTGCATCTAGATATGTCCTGGGGTAGCTATCACCAAATTATAGTCTATGCCATCCGTATTTTATTTATGAAATGGCAGATTCTAAGGTGCAACTAGGCTGATACAGCAGCATAAACATTTTAAACCTGCATTTTTATAAAGGCTCTTTTTTTTTTTCCTGCTGTGTCTTTAAATATTTTCCTCCTTCTACCGTTCTGGGTTTTTTTAGTGGGATTGTTTTTGATGTCGATAAAGATCTGGCTTTCTAACTCTTGCTTTTCAACTATTGACCTCCTGAGTCTTCTGGCTGTGAAATCCCCCGTCTGTTGTCATGAAAAGGCTTGAGTTTTCACAGGAGCCGCAGCAAGCATGGGACAGCTTAGCAGAACTTGGACGTGGATTCCAAGAGGGTAGGAAAAAAGCAAACCCTTTTCAGGCTCAGTGTGCTTGTTCCCATACAATCTTCCTTGCACATTTTTTTTTCACCTATAAATACCCATTATAGTTTACACGCTTGCTTGCTCTACTCTGTGGATGTTCACATGCAGACATACTGCTCCTTTTCATAAACGCATAGCATCTATCCTACACGCTCCCACCATCTATCTCCTCGTTCACATTGGCTGTCCCATCCACCTCCTTGTCTGCAGAATTATGTTCAGCAAGGTCCCGATTTATAGGAAATAAATAATGAAAATGGAACGGACTGGGAAAGATAATCGAAACATTCAAATTGTTCTTTTTCACTGTACTTTCCACAAACAGAGCATCTATAAACTCTAGCAAAAGTGTTGGCTGATTCCTAAAAACCAGTGCCTGATGGAACTTTCTGATCGAGTGGGTCTCTACATTGAATCTTTCCTGTTCCGTCTCTCTTGTTTTTTGGTGCTCTAAGATCAGGCCATTTTTAAATGGCAAATGATGCCGTGCTGTTATTTTCATTCTTCTTTCCTATAATGACAAGTTTTTGTCGTCATTCATCCTCTATAAGACAATCCTAAGAATTTTAAAACAGAAACAATCATTGCAATCACCTTTTTAAAGAAAACAGCCCTTGCAGTTACTGTATAAAGATATTCCAGTAATGGTATCAGCGATGCAGCAAGGGTCTTTTGGAGAAAGGGTTTCTTATACACACTTGTA
Source organism: Ailurus styani (assembly GCA_002007465.1). NCBI lineage: Eukaryota > Metazoa > Chordata > Mammalia > Carnivora > Ailuridae > Ailurus > Ailurus styani. The sequence continues at coordinate 3,978,895 of LNAC01000091.1, forward strand.
ATTATTTTAGCCCCTTTCACAGGTCACATAGAAAGTTAATTTCAATCGCTGCTAATTTCCGTCCAACAAGAGTACGGTACTTTAAACCACCCAAAATAATTGGATTCAAAACAAATTTAGGAAATTGAGTGTGTTAGAAAGCAAATAAAAATATCCTTTTGGTAAGGAGGAGGGTGAAAGTAGTAAAAATGGCCTTTTTTTCCCCTCCCTTCTTTCCCCTTCACAACTTTACCATTAAAGTTGCACCTACAGCTAGAAGTTTGTCCGTGAAAAATGGTCATTTTGTTTCTCTGCTCAAAGAATGTTATTAAAATGCTAATTTAAAAGAAAAAGGAGTTAAATATCTAGCGATGGTGCATTCTAATTGCAACCATAATGAGCTCTCTAAATGTGCGTGCCCCTGACACACACAGAGCATAAACAGCAGTAAACAGATCATTAGTACCCGCGTTCATTTATTCTGGCGACCTTACCATGACCCCACCGAGGGTAGGGTGAAAAGCAGGTGGATCTGGCTGTGACACCCCCTAGAGGGATCCAGGAAATGAAGCTATAAGCGGTTGTCATGGAAACGCCTATGTGTGCAGATGATGTAACACACCGACAGGCTGTAGGGCTCCGCAACTGGGACGTTGCCTTTCCCTCGCCGGAACAATCTTGAGGATTAAATTATTCATTTCTTTAATTCACAAAGCAAAAGGAATCCTAATTTTCTTGGTGATGTGCAACTCTCTTTCATTTGTCTAAGGTCTGGAACATGGCGACTTGTCATCCCCTCTTTCTCTGAAACCTACCCCAGCTTCTTACATTCTAGCCCCAACTCACCGAATCTGACAAAATCAAGGTGCGGGGGAGGGGAGGCAGAAATCTGACGCTCCACATCTGTACCTTAAAGAGAGAAAAACCTAAGGTTTGAAGCTAAAATTAATAATATAGACAGTGTGCCTTTCTGGTGAGGACATGTAGTTGACCAGGGACCAAATGTATACCTGTCCTGAACAAGATGGCTTTGTCTGGAGCAGGGCAGAGTTAAGCCAATACCCAATGAGGAGAGCACAAAGCCGAGGAGGTACCGGCTCCAAATGAACACATCACCCTGCAAGGCGCAAGAAAAAGAGATAAGAGAAAGCAAGCATCTGCTCGCCCCCTCCCACGTCCAACTGAGGGAATCGAGATTAATAAAAATAATTCTTTGGGGAATGATTCCACTCTATCCTACCCTGTTTTGTACCAAACAACCTCGATAGCCTTACGGCAATAGTAGAATAACGTTTCTTTTTTTCTTCTTCTTCTTTTTTTTTTTTTTTTCCTTTTTAAGGAAGCAGAAAAGACGATCTCTGGAAATTATTTTAAAATAAAAAATATCTTGGCCTGCGCCTCTCCCCCACCCCCCCTCCCCATTGCACTTTAGATGAACCTGTGATATTGTAGCAATGGCCCTTGAAGTGCAGTGGGGAGGTGATTTAGGAGAATATTAAAGGCAATGTGGAGATTCAAGGCGCCTCTCTCAGGGAGATCTGGAGAAATACGCAGCACAGATGGGCCGAGCAGATTAAACATTTCCGTCACATTGTTTCCAAATTGTGTTGTGGTGCCTGAGGCTGGTACTGCGGTCAGAGCAAAACAGAGCGGTGCGGAGCTGGGAGCCGCACAGTTTATGGAATACATATTAATACGCCGGTCTCACATGGTATCACAATTCTATCAGCTCCGAAATGGTGCTGTCTCTATTGTTCCTGAATTCTGCACTTGGCACCTTGTTTTCTCCCATCTGCGAAGTGTTTACCTTCCCTTTATCCTTTCTCTCTTTTTTAGGCGAAGTTCAAGTTGTGTGCTTCTTTCTCATTTCTCTTCCCACCCTCCCTCTTCCCTTCACAGTTCAGGATTTTTCTCTCACTCACAGCCTGTGCTTTGCACACACTTTCATCACCAACAGTGTCCAGTGTGTGCACAGGTGCTGCACACCACGCTGGCCTTGACGTGATCATTGTCCTCCCACACCCAGCTTGGGACAGGAGCTTCCGGCTTGAGGCTGAATTTCCCCTTGCTTTCAAGTGTTCTCAGACCACCACCACCCCCATCTAGCTGACACATTCCTCCTCAGAACACTGAACTCTTNCCCCCCCCCCCCGCCCCTGACTGCTGTCACTGACCACCCAGACTTTCCTCGCCCCCTTTCTCACACTCACATACATGCTTTTCCCTCCTTCCCAGTCCAGGCCCACCAGCCTCCAGGTTAGCAAGTTCCCTAAAATGTAACAATAAATAAAATTGGGTCAATTGAGGCAAATTTAATGATTCATTTTTATTATGATTGATAGACCAAAACTCTGAATAATGGAAAAAAGAGAAAATGATTGCCAAGAACTTAAAACCTGGTGTCAGACAGCCTGGAGAGACTGCCAGGCTACCCAAGGTTTCAGCCCAGCGCTGAGCTCCAGTCCTCTGACAGCTTCCAGCCCCACTAATCCACCATCCACCTGACTGACCACTTCCTTTTCCCTTCTGCAGAATCTCCCCCACAAAATCACTTATGCTGAAAAATGGGCACCTGCTTGTCTTTGGTGAACAATCCCTGTTCCCAGCCTTGCTTTTCTCAGCACTTGGAAGGGTGCTGAGTTAGAGCCCTCAATTTATTTAATAATTTACGATATCCTCAGAAAGCATTAAATTTCCAAAGCTGGATTTTAGAAGTAGAGAAATTGTGGGCCAATCCAGAGTAAAAACACAATGTTTTTGGCTGACCCTGGAATATTACAACCTACTCTGCTTAGGAATTCGAATTTCCCATCTTTGCTAATGATAATGTCGGATACACAAGCACTGATAAGAGAAATAAGCAATCATAAACCAATAATTCTGTGATTGATTGGCCTTTCCCATACATATATCAAGCTTCTATTGATCTTTCAAGTCAGGGGCTGATTGATTGTTCTCTTGAAGAGGAATTCTCTTATTTACAAGCACTGATATAGTGAACTTTGATGGTTAAAAGAACAAAAGTATGAGACATTTTCTGGGACTCTTGTTCCATGGAGGCTTATCAAAGCCCAATTCAATGTGAAAAGAGAACATTTCCATTAGGAACATTCTCAGGACAAATAGTGTCAAGCAGCTTGCTCCAAAAGCCATCATGTGGGTTTGAATGGGAGCTCTTGAGAAGACACCACAACTTTCAAGTCACAGCTAAAGAGGTGGTGCCTTAGTGGTACACCTGAAAGTATTATAACATTGTACATCCATTATAATTCAATAATAAAAGAAAAGAGAGAGAGAGAGATGGTGCCTTATGAGGAATGAGCAAGCTTGGTCAGCCTTCAGCCTTAGAAGAAGGAACAGACTCCAAAGCTGGAGGGCTGAAGTCTCAGAAACCCAGCATGGCACAAACAAGGATTCTTGACTTCCTTTCACTGTACTTTTAAAAGCTGGGGGGAGGATGGGGTAGAGAGGCCACCTTGGCCAAAGTGCAGATCCAGGCCATGAAGATCATTATATTCCCCGCCCCCCAGACCACTGGTTCATAAACCCTTTAAGAATCTGATAAAAGTTCTGGACCTCACCCCAGGGACAAGACATATAGACACGTGCACACAAAATTTTACACCAATTTTAAGGAGTTCAGAGATCCCTTCATGTCCACTCGTGGACAGGCCAGGGGTTCACAGACTCCAGTTTAAGAATCTGTGCCCTAGAAGGTGGTGCTTTCCTTTTGTTGGAACAGCCTAGGATTCACTGAGCCTAGAAATTGAATTCTCATCCCAAGACAGGATGGTCATTCCAGGTCATGTCTGTGCTACTCCAGGGGAGCCATGGAAGAGCTTATACAAATAGGAACCAGCAGGGAAGAGAGAAATTAAAATGTAGCAATCATGGAGTAGGGGTATTTAATCTCTTTTAAGGCTTATGATAGGCGCCTGCTGGTTTTCCCCCTGATATCCCCTGACACCTACTGACAGGGTATTTGCAGCACCACACAGGGACTCAGGGCCCTGTGACAGGAGGAGCGCTGAGGAGGTCCATGATAGTCTTGAAACCATAAACAGCAATGGGAAACCACTGGAGGCAGAGTCAAGCTGCGCGACATGCCTGTGGTTGGTGGCCATACTGCTTTTTGTTTATAGAATTTGCTGTTCTTTTTATGGCAGGTTTGGTAGGGTTGTTTTTTTTTTTCCTTGTTGATGGAGATTAGCAGCATAAATCCTTTTATGGCAGTGTGCAATCCCCCATAAACACTTTTGATTGTTGCTGATGGTGAGCACTGTGTCTATTTCAAGTTCACTCAATGTTCTGCTCATCTAGGCCAATAGCTTCTCCAACCAGATAAGGGAGTCCAAGTAGCCAGCCTTTACTTTCAAGATTCCTTCCTTTGGGGAGTTCAGGGAGGTAGAACAGGGATGGTGTTGAGGGAAACGGATGTCTCATCAAGCCTAGAAATATTTATGATGGGAACAAACCACATGGTGCACTATTTTTGAATGAAAAGCTTTTATAAAGACTGCGTGACAATAGCCAAGGGCTGATGTAAAGGATTGTTTGGTTTTTTTTTTAACAGCTTTTTATATTCTTATCTAAAGCATCTTCAGTTAACAAAGTTGTGTAATTAACCCCTTAGCTAAACCATACACAATGTGGATAGAGTTAAGGAGTGAGGAGTGTAGACAGTTCTTATCCCTTCCCGTGGTAGGCATGTATCCCCACCTTGGAGGTAGAACCACTTCCGTGTTGAGGATTTCAGGTCTCCCAGGAGTGTCTCAGCATTTTTCCGGTCTTTCTAAACATCTGGGCAGGAGAAGTCAAACTTTATTGAAAACGTTGATCCCAAGAATTCAGTTCTCGCTGCCATCCCAAAACTAAAACCCAAGAATCAGCAACTTAATAAAAATGCAGTAAATTAGCACCTCTACACAAGAGCAGAGTTCATTCAGAGCTGGGGTCTGCCTGGCTGAGCCAGTACTCTCTCCATTTTAATAGTTTAATAAAAATTAGCATAATTAACGAACATCTGTATGATCCAGAGTGGTGCAATTTGGCACTTGGAAACGAGGGCTTAAACATGATTGCTGTGAGTTTAATGTTGTTTTAATTCTTTTTGGCACTGTGCAGTGAAATAAACGTTTGGTGGTGATAGTTCTCGGCCGGATCTCATTTGCATTTTTCTCCCTTTGATTATGAGCAATTGTGGACTCCCCAGCAATTCATCAAAGTAGAAATTATTTTAAAATACCTCGTGGTGTTCAGACTGGGTTGGAGCAATGCTTGGGAGGTGGTAGTGGAAGAGAAGGCTAGAAATTTTCCATTCATGCTTTAAACATCTCAGCCCTGCAGCCCTTTTTGGGTATCCAGCCAAGGGATGAAATCTGGAAAAGCCAGTCAGATCCCAAGACCTGTAGATGCTTTGATTAAGCTCCTAGGCTCCCACAGCAGGGTACTTACAGTCTCCGAGACTGCGCCATCCTCCTTACTCTCTGCCTGCTCTTTTGTTTTGAAGGGCAGAGAGTTGATTTCACTCATTTCGGTTCTCAGCACCATGGTGAGGCTTCTACATCTGCGGTCAGCAGGGTCAGTGTTCCCCTCGAGCAAGAGTACACGGACTGGGAGCCTGGTCCTTGCAGGTGTCCTGCTGAGCCTCATCTGCTTCCTGTTTGCACCCTCTTCGGGTTGGCAGAGAGCACCTTCCCAAGGCTTGGTCCCTACTCCCGGTGTTACAGCTAAAGGCGGATGCTACGGAGCATGAGCCAAAGTCGGGAGTCTTGAATGGTCCCTAGGGAGGGAATGCCCAGTCTGAGCCCCTCAGGTGATGAAGATGACACCATATGGCAGGTGGAAGACCACCCTTCACACATGTTTCAGCAAGTTGACTTTGATCAGAAGACTATCAGACAACACCTCACCCGCCCTCCTGCGTGTGAGGCAGCGGAAGACCTAAAGCGAGGGCTTTTATAAGTAACAGTACTGGAGGAAGACAGAGTACGTGTCTCTCCTTCACAGCAAGGCTTTGTGGAAATGGTGTTCCAGCAACATGCTAAGTGAAAGGCAAAGCTACGAGAAAACTTGAGGCAGAAACTGCCCTATCTTCAGTGTTGGAAAACGGACAGTAACATAACTTGTATGGAGAGGAGCTTCAAACATCCTGACAGGCAGAGGCTGAGGAGCTTTGGGTAATTTCCCACAAGGCAGAGGCTGAGGAGCTCTGGGTAATTTCCCACAAGGCAGCGCAAACTGTAGGGAGAAGCTGGCCTGGGAGAGAGTGGGGTCATGAGAAAGTGTGGGGAGACAGTGGGCTGGGTGGTAGACACATGCAGTGATTTAAGACTGGTTCTTCAAAGGTAATTCCCTATTCTTTTTAGGATCGACTCAGCCTCACTTGGTATGGCATTCGAGACTCTCTTCATGGTATTTAGGGAGCCATCTGAGGAAACTGTCTCCAAAGGCAGTTGCTCTCTTCCTGCCACAACCAGTTCAATCACCAGGGGAGTATCTTGGTGTTAGTTGAAACTAAATCTGCTCAACTGAAAGCATAAATCTCACTGCTCCCTTCATTTCTTCATAATCTCATTTAACAAGTATTTTTTGGCCCCTGTCTGTGCCGGCTACCATGCTGAGTGCTGGGAGTAGAACAGCAAACAAAACCAACAAAGTCCCAGCTCTCACAGGACTTTCCACCGAGTGACTGGCAGTGAGACAAAGACAGGCAGGTACAAGGCAGTATGATGAACTCATTTCCAGGGAAGCACAGGGCACATAACACAGTATATAGCTGCGGCCCCCACACAGAGTGGCAAAGAGAATCTTCTAGAGAGTCTGGAGAAACCCAGGAATTGAGATCTGAAGCCTTCTTAGGAGTGAGCCCCTGAAAGGGAGAAGGGAAATAAAAGCTAAACAGGCAGAGGAAAGGCTCCAAGGTAAGAGAGCCTGTGGCCCATGGGAGTAGCAGAGACAAATTCTGTTTTACTAAGGGTCCACGAGATTTAGGGGGTAAATGACAATGCTGAACAGTGAACAGGTCCAGCTCATGCACAGCCTTGTCCACCTTATTAAGACATTGACAAGAGGCAGTAGGAACCCACATGAAGATTTCAAGCAGAGCAGTGATTTTATCAATGTGCATTAAAATGATTCTGGCTCCAGGGACTAGATTGGAAGGGAATAAGAATGGAAATACAGAAATGAGCTTGGAGGTTGTTTCTGTAGTCCTCATAAGAAATGACAGTGACATAACTAGGGTATTGGGAATGGAGAGAAGTGGATGGATTCCAGTAATGCTCTAAAAAGAAAATCAACAGAACTCAAGGACTAACTGGAAGAGGAAGGTGCAACTGGAAATGACTCTTGAATCTCTGCCTTGATTAACTATGAGCATCGTGCTACCATCCGCTGAGACAGAGAACACAGGAGATAGAGCTGGTTGGGAGTAGGAATGGAGACAGAGGCAGGATGATGGTTTAAATTTAGGATATATTGAGTTTGAGCAGCTTGACGGACATGCACTTGGGTATTAGGATCCAGCACTTAGATCTGGGCTGGAGCTATGGTTGTGAGTCATTTACATGGTGGCTAAAGCACAGAGGTAGATCAGATTGCTCAAGGAAAGTACATCAAGTCAGAAGAAGGCCAGGGCAGAATGCTGGAAACAACCACATCAAAAGGAAGGATAGAGAAGGATGAGCTTGCAAAGGAGAATGAGAAACAAACAAAGGGGTAAGAAATCATAGGGTAAGAGGTACGAGTTATCATAGAAACTAAGAAAAGAAAATGGCTCAAGAAGGGTCCATAGTCCCAGCACTGTTGAGAGATCAAGTAAGTTAAGGACCAAGAAATACCATAGAATTTGAGCAATTGGAGGCAAGAGGAGACCATGGAGAAAAAGTGTTAGGCACAGTGATAGGAGCAGAAGCCCGAGTAGAGTGGCTTGAAGATGGAATAGAAAGCAAGAAGTTGGGGTGGAAAGTGAACCCTTTCAGTAACTTTGACTGTGAATTAGCATAAGTGAGTAGGAATGGGAAGTAGGCGTGTGGTGGGGACTGTTTAATCATTGTTTCCAAAGACTAAAGAAACTGGAACACATTTTGTGCTGATGAAAGGAACCATTTACATTAGAGACATTTACATTACATCAGACTCCACAGAACCTCACCTCTAAGGAAGAAAGAAAGTGGAAGTGTTACAAGAGCATGTAACCAGGGTTAGTCTTCAACCATAGCCGTGTGACCTTACATTCTCCTAGCTCTAACTTCCTTTTCTGGAGGAGTAGTGATGATATCATCTCTCCTCTATGTTGTGGGAATATAAATGTCTGATGCATAGTAGGTGCTCTTCTCCCCAGAAGAGGTGGGAGGTTGACAGGCACATCAGTAACGACAGGCAAGACATAGGAGCCCACATGATGCTCTTGTGTACACATGATGAGAGAAAGTTTTAAACCAGAAGAGGGACTCCTCCTGCACTTTAATGGGAAGGAGGGGTGGTTCTCAATACAGGTAAGTTCCTCTTTTGGTGGCTGAAGGTTAGCACTTCTGACCGCTTCTCTTTTCTTTTTGAAGGTGGAAAAGAGGTCATTTGCTGGGAGGGTGGAGAAGGCTGAGGAGGAGGAGGGGAGATAGGCTATCCAAAGGAAAAGAAGGATAACCAGTTGACCTGGAATTTTGTTGTCGCCAACCTGGCTTTCTTTTTTTTTTTTTTCTAGTAGAATTCAACAGCCAAGTGTGTAAAAAGATAGCTCCATGGTAACCCAAATGCAGTTGAACTAGAATACATGATATTCCCTATGTATTCCTAAATTTTACTTCCTTAAAAAGAAAGAAAATATCTTTTAGTGCTTTCAGAAGCAGTCCCAAAGTATTTAACATCTGCTGTGCTTTTGAAAAGCTCTTCTGCATTCAAGCCACCCCAGTCCCAACCCTGTGATCATCCCTTCTTTTTTTTTTTTTTTTTTTTAAAGATTTTATTTATTCATTTGACACACAGAGAGAGATTACAAGTAGGCAGAGAGGCAGGCAGAGAGAGAGGAGAGAGGAGGAAGCAGGCTCCCTGCTGAGCAGAGAGCCCGATGTGGGCCTCGATCCCAGGACCCTGGGATCATGACCTGAGCCGAAGGCAGCGGCTTTAACCCACTGAGCCACCCAGGCGCCCCATCCCTTCTTTTATACCCTCTCACTCCCTTTCTTATTTGCCCCTCTCTAGGGCTCCTGTGTCCTGCCTGTCATTACTGATGTGCCTGTCAACCTCCCACCTCTTCTGGGGAGAATCTGATGTTTAGAGCACCTACTATGCATCAGACATTTATATTCCCACAACACAGGGAGAGGTGATATTATCCCTACTCTTCCAGAAAAGGAAGTTAAAGCTAGGAGAGAGTAATGTCACACAACTATTTAATGACCAAGTGGGGATTGGATCCCAGTCTGTCTGACTCCAAAGCCCGTTACTCTATGCTATAAGTTCCTAGGGAGCAAGAAATGCTCTGATTCATCATTATATATCTCATGGGAACTCAAACAGCACTTTGCACATAGACGATGCTTGGTAAATATTATTGATTTGAACTATGACCTGACTCCCTGAATATCTTTAGTGCTGTGGCATTTAGGATGTGCCCAACTTTCTCAGAAGAAGCCATTCCATTCTGCTTGATAAAAGACATGCTCTTTAGGTTCAGCAATGGCATCCAATGTACTAGATTTGCAGTGTAGACAGGCAGACAGCAAAATGAAGGTAGATTTTGCTTTCTTCCTTTAGGAGTTTTTTTTTTAATTTAATAATCCCATCAGGGGTGTTAACAAGTCATATGTAGTGTCAACAAAGAAACCACCCAACATAATCTCCCGTGCAGTCACTGTCAGAGATTAACAGAAACCACCTTCTTTTCATTTTCCAGGAGTATAACATGTATGGCTGGTGGGTAGGAGAACTGAACAGCCTCATTGGGATTGTTCCAAAGGAGTATCTCACCACTGCCTTTGAAATGGAAGAAATATGAAGCCCAGGTATCAAAACTATTGCAAATAAATCTGTTGGTCATGCCTTCATCTCTCTGTGAAGGATAAAAGTTGCCAGTGAAGTGGTTTTTCCTCACTCCCACAAGTGATGCTAATGATTTATCACTGAAAGAAGATAAAGCTGGAATCGTTTTTCCTAAATTGAGGAACTGTGTCAGTTAGGATTAGGTCAGTTATGATTTAATTAACATAGAAATTTATTTTTCTCTTCTGAAAAAATCTGGAGGTAAATGATCCAAGGCAACCAGTTTTTAGATACCTTCTCTTTTTGCTCCACTGTATGTGGCCAACATTGCAAAGCTAACCTTATGGCCCAAGATGGATGCTCCAGCTCCAGCTATCATGTCTCTACCCTACCCAGCAGGAAAGATAAAATGAAAGGAGAAGAGCACACCCGCTTGTTTTAAGGACATTTCACAGATGTTGCACACACCACTGCTTACATTCCATGGGCCAGAACTTGGACAGACAGATAGACTTCTAGGTAGAACCTGTGACCAGCTTAAAAGTGGAGGGGGGAGAGGGTTCACTAATAAATAAAAAAGGGGAGAATGAATATTCGGGGACAACTAGGAATTTTTGCCACAAGGATGGGTCTGGCTTTCTTTATCCTCAGCTCTCAAATCCAGAGCACCATTTCCCCCAAATGCCCATGTATTACAGGGATATGGTTGGCCAAGACTAGGAATCCAGTATGAGGATTCCTATGGAACATAATCAAATTTACCTTCAGGTAATAAAGAATACAGTTTGTTTTTTATGAGAAAGAACCACATCAGAGAACAGTGGAGTGAGTGCCTGCTTTGAGTGGGGTAGCTTTAGTGCAAAGTGGGTTTTGTTTAGAATTAGGGTGGTGATGGAGGGCACCCAAGGCTAGCATGATGTCTCTAGCTCCTTCTTCTGGACTGAAATGCAAGCAGCCTTTACTGCTGGGGGTGAAGGATGACTTGTGTGGTGGTGACACAAACTATCCTTGGAATCTTCCAGACCAGGGCCCACTCTAGTGTCAGCAGCAGCTGAGTGGATTCATTTAGGAGGACACATAAGTATAGATCTTACTCTGTGATGCGTGTACAGCCATAAAGCACCAGCTTGGACCTGTCGCTCAAGGTTTGACTTTATGACTTTCCTAGTAAAGACTCCATTTCCTGGCCATGAATGCCGAAGCACTGGAATTTTTCTGTCAAATCTAAACACATTCACTGTACTTCACTTTGTCATTTATTTAATGACACAGCTGTTTATCTCCTCATTCTCTTTGACCCAACAATTCTACAGCTAGGAATTAATCCTATAGCTACACTTGCACATGCAAAAGGATATACATATGGGGCACCTGGCTGGATCAGTCAGTGGAGCATGTGACTCCTGATCTCGGGTTTGTGAGTTCGAGCCCCATGCTGGGTGTAGAGATTATTCAAAAATAAAATATTTTTTTAAAAAAGATATACAGGGCACCTGGGTGGCTCAGTGGGTTAATGCCTCTGCTTTCAGCTCAGGTCATGATCTCAGGGTCCTGGGATCGAGGCCCGCATCGGGCTCCCTGCTCAGCGGGGAGCCTGCTTCCCCCTCTCTCTCTCTGCCTGCCTCTCTGCCTCCTTGTGATCTCTCTCCCTCTGTGAAATAAATAAATAAAATCTTTAAAAATAAAAAAATAAAAAAATTAAAAAATTAAAAAATTAAAAAAAAATAAAAAAGATATATACACAAGGTTACTTGTCTGTAATAGCAAACCACTAGAAATGACCTAAATGTTCAGTAGAGACCTCGCCAAATAACTGTAATACATTCATGGAATTAAATACTATGCAACAATAAAAAAGAAAAGGAAGCTCTCGGCACAATTATTGGTAAGAAAAAAAAAGGCAGCAGAGAAGGGTAGGCCTAATGTGTTCCATTTGTGTGAAAAGGGAGTCTCCAAGGGCACTTGGCTGGCTCAGTCCATAGAGCATGCAACTCTTGATCTCAGGGTCATGAGTTCAAGTCCCATGTTGGGTGTAGAGTTTACTGAAAAAAAAGGTGGGTGGATGGGCGCCTGGGTGGCTCAGTGGGTTAAAGCCTCTGCCTTCGGCTCAGGTCATGATCCCAGGGTCCTGGGATCGAGGCCCGCATCGGGCTCTCTGCTCAGCAGAGAGCCTGCTTCCTCCTCCTCTCTCTGCCTGCCTCTCTCTGCCTACTTGTGATCTCTCTCTGTCATATAAATAAATAAAATCTTTAAAAAAAAAAAAAGGTGGGTGGGAGTCTTCAGTTGTTTCTGTGTATAGAAGGTATCTCTGAAAGTACACAGACGACAGCACTGGTTGCCTCCACGGACAAAGTGCATGACTGGGAGTATAGGAGGGAGACACTCTACTTTGTGCCCTTTCAGACCATCTTTGTTTTGAACCATAAAAGCAAATGTCTGTAATTTTCCTCCTTTAGGACACATATCCTTTTCTCCGGCCTGCCTTTATGAAGAAAACAATCATCAGGAGTTTCTATTCCCCACCCCAGCCACCCACCAACACCATGGAATCTTCCCTTTACTCTTTACGCTTTACAAACCTCGGACACCTTGTAGTCACTGAAAACCGCCAGTAAGACGAGTAGGAAAAGGCACAGTCAGCAGATCTGTTGCTATACCTGCCTTGTCATAGCTCATTCCACCTTTTTTTTTTTAATCCCACCCTCAAACATGTCCACACATCCACTTCTGCCTTCTCCACAGGCTTGTCACAGAAAAGGTGAGGAAACCTCTGGTGGAGGAAGTTGCTACTTGTTTCGTCTGATTAGAAAAGCATAAATAAACTTCATACTTGGTTCCCAGCAGTGTGTGATGGTATCACATTTCTTTTTGCAGTGGTCTCAAAAAGGCCGGGTCTGGGCATTCCTGCCACCTCTGGACGAAGTAGAAAAGGATAGCCAGAGAGAAAACAAAGACCTAGACAGAGGAGGGGACTTGTGATTATCTTCTAGGGCACAGTCATCTCTGGGACCCGAGCCTGCCTTCTTTCTGTTTGGCTTCTCAGACTTCCTTTGGCTGCCTACTTGGTGGTTTTTCCTCATGTGCTGAATCTCTGAAATGAGACAGGGCTAGAAGCAAGTCCTTGGAGTCAGCACATTGGAGAGTTCCTTCCCGGCCCTCAGCTCACAACCACACTGTGTCTGCCATCACAAGTCCCAGGCAAAGGCCAAGGAAGTGCTTTGGGGAGGGCTTATGTGTACACAGCCCTGTTCTTCTTCCAGCGGTCTCACATTATCTATGTCTAAAAGAGGCAGCAAAACATAGTGCTTAAGAACATAAATTCTGGAAGCAGACAGCCTGAGAATAAATCCCAGTTCCCCATTTACTAGGGGAGCAAGTTACTTGACACTTTACATATGCCTCAATTTCCTCACCTTAGAAAGGGTATAGTCCATTTCACTGGGTCATTAGGAAGATTAAAGAGTCAACACGTGTAACATACTTGGAACAATGCCTGGTGCATAGTAACTGCTCAATAAGTGTTAGCTATTATTATGGTCAGACTCGCTATGTGAGAAATTTTGAAAAATGGGCAATCGAGCAGCTATAGAAATTTTCTCTCTGGAACTGCCTGTTCAGAGCAGCCCTGGATCAGCATTAGCTTTCCTCAGCACTGTAACAGCCACCTTCTAGCCCTGCAGTAAGACACCCATTTAACGTCACCAAAAAAGAGAAACTGGAGAGCAAACGGGAATGTTACAGAGCATTCAAGTTTCCCAAAAGACTTTATGCCAGCCATTCATTTCCAGATTTTCTGACCCAGGAGCACCAAAAGAAAAAAAAAAGGAAGCTTTTTGTGTATGTGATGGATAAGGAGGTAAGAAAAGGGGACAAGTGAGGTGGGGAGGGGGAAAAAGAGATAAAAGGCAATACAGAACTCTTGGTAACATGCCCTCCACTTTAAACAGGGTGCTAAAGGAGACTGAACCACTAGGTGGCAGCAGACGAGCAGATGAACCAAAAACAACCAATTGCCTCCTCTTTTAGGAGCCTTTGCACCAATCCCAACCTACAGGTAAGCACAATGGGCATTGTTCTAAAATGGTTAACAGAGGAAGCAAACAGAACCCCCCCTGTGCCCCAGAGTGGTCCCTCCCTTAAAGAACCCCCAGAGACCCAAGGCTGGAAAGGCTGGTGGCTAAGACGGGAGAAGAGCATTGTACCACTGCTCTGAGACCGAGAGACATCCGGAAAGGGGACACCAGAAAAGGAAGAGCAGGTATCCAGGGCTGGGTCAGAAGGGGGATGGAAAAGGAGCAAGGTCAAGGTAACCTCTCCACTCTGCACAGTTCGGCGGTCTCTCAGTATCATGGTCATTGGCTGCCAGCATTTAAAACAAAATCCCCTTAGTGCAATAGTCCCTTCTATACCTACAGGCCTGTGTATACTCATTCCACTCGCCATTCTGTGGCGGTCTCTGGCACCCTCATCAACTGTAGGGTAACCACCACTCCGACCTCTGACCCTGCTAGCTGGAAAACCCAGCAGGAAGAGAAATCAGATTGGCCCTCGAAGATAAAAATAAATGGACTAATCCGAAATTCGGTCCACCGCCATGGGCCATCTTTGACCTTGTTACTGGCAGAAAAAGATAAGAGCAAGTCTGATGGATTGATAAGACTATCTCCAGGCTGAAGGGCATTCTCTGAGGAGAACGTTCTACAGGAGAGCTTTTGGAAGCACTGGGTTCCTACAGCTTGTCTGAAGCAAAACGTCACCCAGCAAAACTGCTCCCCACTCCGTTCCACAGCCACTATCTTAACCAACAGCTTCAGAAAGCAACTAGGTAATCAGATTGCCACTTCTCTGTTTGACTCCACTAACCAAATCCCCACCTTAGTGCCTGTGATTAACTGGATAACAGGGGCATTAGACCACATTAACCAACCACAGAAGATGGCTTCTTAATAAACACTAATTGCTCTGAAATAGGAAAGGGAGGCTTTTTTTCCTTCCCTGATTTTACGTAACGGAAGGAAAATAAGAAAGGTGAGATCCTAAATTTAAGAAGCAAATGTATAGGGCTCCTGGGAAGCTCATTTAAGCGTCCGACCCTTGGTTTGGGCTCAGGTCACCATCTCAAGGTTATGAGCTCTGCACTCAGCAGGGAGTCTGCTTGAGATTCTTTCCCCCTCCTTCTCCCTCTCCCTCTGCCCCTACCCTCTGCTCCTCTGCCCCTTACCCCCTGCCCACGCTCTCTTTCTAAAATAAACAAACAAAATCTTAAAAAGAAGCAGGAGCAGCAGCAAAGTATAAGGGCACCTGGCTGGCTCAGCTGGTGGAGGATGTGACTCTCGATCTCGGGATTGTGGGTTTGAGGCTCATATTAGGTGTAGAGATGACTTAAAAAATAAAATCTTAACAAAAAAAGCAGCAAATGTATAGCTGCCTTTTGCAGATAAATAAATAATAATTTACCGAGAACTCGCTGACATCCAATGGATGATCTGACTTGCGGCCACTCGGTTGGGCCTGCATTGTCCAAGCCGGTATCTGAGAATACTAAATGCTCTGAAAGCAGTCTTTCAGCACCATTTCATTAAAAATACCGTTTTCCTAGTATGTTTTCTCTGTCATCCATAAAGCAGAATAGCCTAGACATTGTTTTGCAACCACCTCAATATTAAATTTTCTCGTACTGCTGTATCTCTTAGAACCCTGTATTTAATTCAGAACCAACTGCACCTTTTCCTCTGGTGAATAAAAGTGGGAAAGAGAAGGGAATTCCTATCGCTTCATCTTCCTGAAACCCAGACAGTTGGATTCCATGTAAAGTGAGAGCAATGCCCAAAGGTGGAACCGACGAGCTGTCGTCCGCCCTCCCGTTGGAGACAGAGAGCACGGAAGGAATTGCCTAGATTTCGAGTTGTCATTCCCTTCTTTTTTTAGCCCTTCAGGTTGCCCAGTTGCACCACCTCATTTGTCATTGGGTCTTTGAGAATGGCAAAGCTGAGGATCTGAAAGGGGTTGACTTGGACAAAAATCACACAAAATCTGCCGGGGAAGAGCAAATGCAACGTAGGACTCTGAAAATTCTCGGTCTGCTGCTTTGCGTACTGAATCACTCAAGTTGTGCCGCCGTTAGACGCCTCCGGTGACACATTTTCAAATTCTACATTCCACGCCCGGCACTTGCGTCACAGTAAAGCAGCGGTGGCGATGCAAAGAGTGAGATAACGCCCCGATAGTGGGGGCACGGGGAGTCACCCCTGCCTTTAAAAACCCGCTGGAGAAAGATAGAGTTGAAGAGAAGCAAGAAAGAAAAGAAAGAAGCCAAAGTAGGATTTTTTTGTGGTTGGTTTTGGGTTTTGGGTTTTTGTTGTTGTTGTTTTTGTTTTTTCATTTTAAGAACAAACTCTCAGATGGGAGGGACAGAGGTGCTTTCATCTTTGGCCACAGAGAACCCTTCCCCACAGGTCTCCCCTGCCAGGAGTGGCTCAGAAGGATAAATCTTACGTGGCATTGATTTGCTAATTCCCGGAGCATCAGCGAAATCTGTGGAGCTGACTTTAGAAAAAGCAGCCGTCTACACAGAGGATTATCCCTGCTACACAGCCCAGTGACTCACACTCATTTTCTAGTCTGTGGATTACCACAGTCCCTTGCTCCTCCCCCTTCCCTCCTGCCCAGCTATTGCCTTTCGCTGTAGAATTTACCAGAGATTGGGTAGGGAGTTTCAAACGCGCAACTAAAAAGAAATTTTTCTTCTTCACAGGATTCGAATTGTTCTATTTCCCTATCCAAAACTAAGTGTTCAGAAAACATGCCTGCTTTGCTGGGGGGGGGGGTTGTTGTTGTTATTAGTATGAACTGATGACCATTCTTTTGTAACTCATTAGGATTCAATTAATGACACATTTTAAGATGCAGCCCATTTTGTACAAAATCTTTTATAAATGCAATGCCTACCCCTGCCAAGAAAAAAAAAAAACTATTGTATTAGAGGAAAGTATAGTAGAATTAGTAGGGTGATCATGTAATTTAATTTTCAGACACTTTTGAGACTGAAGGGGAGAGTTATTGGTGACTGATGCCAAGACCGCAGGTGTAAACCAGGATCAGAGGTCACCCTAGAAATCAGGCAAAATGAGTTGTCCTGTCACATGGGGAGCGGGCGGTAGAGAGAGAGATTGCGGGCTCTCCTGGTTACGACGCTGGGCAGTGTGCCTCCTAATGAAGTGCTCCCCTGCCGGCCTGGTTCCTGGGCAAACCCTGCCAGCGAGGCTTTCTTTTCCTGATGCCCAGGCTGTTCTGAGAGGCCTGGCATCTTCGGCATCAGGCGGCTGCTGGGCTGGCCGGCAGTCAGCAGCTGTGTGTGTGCAGTTCCCTCGCGGGGCCCCATCACAGCCAGCCACCCCTCCACCGGGCGGGGTGCCACGGAGGGGAGCGTGCTTGCAGCACGGGGCAACAGTATGCCGCTTCCTTGCCTCCTGTGACGGGAGGGAGTTCCAAGAGGCTCCTAGTGCTGGTCCTCAGAGAGGGCGCCTGGTTCTTCTGCAGACGCTCTTAACCTGATGGCGAGCGGCTGGCCCTCCTTCATCCCCCCCTCATCAGATCAGGGAACGGAAAACAGGCTACGAACCCTCCCCTTTCACCCACGGTCAGCCGCCCGGCATTGCTGTGCCTTGAATCCCCCTGCTCGCCGCGCCACCCGCACGTTCTGGACACCTCCCCCGGGCCGGGGCGCAGGGCTGGCTGTGGGCCTGCTCTGCCTGTCACTGGCACAGCCCACCTCACGGCAAGAGCCCGGCATCTGGAGATTTTAGATCATTTCTTCCACATCTCGAAGGCAGTGCAAGGGGGTGCGGCGAGGCAGGGGGCGGTGCAGAACTTGGAGCTTATTCCTTCGCCTGTCAGTACAAGCTTTCTCAACCTGGCACTCCTGAGGCCTGACATCTGGGGCCAGATAACTTTATGTTGTCGGGGACATCGTGGGATGTTCAGCAGCACCCCTGTCCTCTACCTACTAGATGCCGGTAGTCCCCCCGCCCCCACGCCACCCCCACCCCTTGCTAACCACCAAAGCTGTCTCCAGGAATTGCCAAGTGTCCCCTGCGGACAAAGTCACCCCTGTCTCGGGGGCTCATTTGTGTGCTTAGGGTCAAGCACGGAGAAACTGCCCTACCTTCTAGAAGTTTGTGCTTTTAGCCACTGATTTATAGCACTGGAGAGAAGCATCCGGCTGGGTTGGGAAGACCCAGAGTAGAAATGCCATGGATTCCTAAGGATTTAACACCAGGCAAACCACCCCAGGCTCCACAAGCGCCTGAGAGATTTGTGGCCTGCACAGGCACAGATATGCACTACAAAAATGAAGTTTTCAAAAGAGTAAGCCTGGAACTGCCAGTTTAGAGAGCTGCAGGCCAGAGAGTCCCTCACGTCTAGAACTCTGTGGTTGCACTCCTTGTTTCCCTTTTCAGTGGCAGAAATCTAAAAGGGGAGCCCTGAAAAAAAAAAAAGAAATAAAAATAAAATTTAAAAAAAAGGGGGGGGAGCCCTGAAACTCTTGAGCAGGACCGAATGAAATGCCGTGTTCTGCTTCAGAGCAGGAGCCCAGGGGCGCTGCCCCACAGAGAGAGCAGCGGCTGCTCCCAACTGGGAGCTCTGGTTGCCCACGCCTGGCACTGGGTCGGGCTGGTGCGGGCTGACTGCAGCCCTCAGGCAGAAGTGGGGAGGCTCAGGACAGATGTCACCTCCCAGCGGCTGCAGCCATTATCCTTCCTGCTCCTCCACATTAGTTTTGAAGGGGAAGTTTTCTTACACAAAGTAACTCCTAGGAGCTCTATCGAGAACCGAAAAAGTAAAATCCAGCCAAAACCCACTGCCCTCTCAGGAGGCCAAGAGAGGACGAGGGGTCCATCGCCTTTGTTGGTTTTGCCTGCATAGGCCAGACAGCAAGACCACTGCCGGCCCTGGTGCCAGCCAGAGCCCTGACGATGCTGCCTCCCATGGGCCCGGAATCCAAGGCACCTGGAAGGGTTATTAGCAGGATTGGAACTCATCCCTCTGCTGGGACCAGATCATAATTACAGTAATTTTCTAACAGAGCTGGGCAGTAGGACTGTTTAATCAGCATCCGACTCCCTTGTGCTCCCAACCCTCATCACTCAAGGAGAGGAGTGGGATGGCTCTTAAAGAGACAGTGCCCGCCTTTCAGCGCTTCGAACAGATGTGCCCTAATTGGGAGAATATATCTAAGTCTCGTAGCTTATAGCAGGCAGGTTGCATTGCCTCCAACAAACCACCTCAGGCTCTCACTATTCTGGGCCTTCTGCTCAAGGGACTTGGGTCAAGCTGCTGGTAGGCCTAGCTTCCCACACCAACGTCGCCAGCAGGGGAAGCACATACCCAGGGCTATAGCACTTATGAAAAGATCTAAACTAGCTGGCCCCTTCGAAATGGATGGTGTGAAGGAAGAGGTGCCTGGCTGACGGATGGAAGGAGGAAGTACAGCTGCAGATAAGAAATTTTGGCTGGGGGCTTCTCCTACTCCAAAGATTACAGAAGCATCTCACATTCCTGCCCTTCCATAGGGGGATAAAACAAAACAAAACAAAACAAAACCTTATTTTCAGTCTCTGAATTCTCACACTCTAGTTTTCCCATCTCTCCCTACGTATTATTCCCAAGCCTTTCACTGCTGAGTAAATCCCTCTTCATTTGCCTCCTCCTGTGCTGGTGGAAGTGGACCAGGCCTCCCCCAGTGGAAGGGGTGGAAAATCATTCACCTTGCTCATTGACTCAGGAGCATCTCCTAAAATGTCTCCTGAAAAGTGTGCCTCTTGTTACCCTTTTGAGCTAAACTGTCCATGTTTATTGTATCTTGGAATTTGAGGTTCCAGCTTTCAACACCAGATCCAGCCATTTCTAAGGTGGAACCAGTTCTTGCCAAGAAGTTACTTCTTTAATAATATGCTAGGACTGGCTCCTGCTGCCCCGGTGGTAAGTCAAATGCGTATTTGGTCTATGTAGCAGCTTCTCAAAGAGTTCTGTAGAGCGGGGAAGAAATGAGAAAAGGTGAGTTGCTGGGGGGGAGGAAATGAGAAGAGGTAAGTTGTTGGGGGGAGGGCTAAATGAGAAGAGGTGAGTTGGGGGACTCCCACAGTGGGCTAAGGTAACCCTTGGGAAAGAAGGGATCATGGTAAGGAGTATGGGAAGGGGGATGCTTCTCCACGATTCAAAGAAAGGTTACTCTGAGCCAGGTGACATGCCCTCTACAGAGCGGAGTCCCTGCAGGCAGAGGGCTGCCCCGGAGGCTTGGCTTAGGATCCGTGCCCAGGCATGCCTACGGAAGTCACCATCTCGCACCGCGCCACTGATCTGCTTGGCTTTAGCTGCATCTCAGCCGGCTGCTCCCACGTCAACCCCGACGCTGCCCCTCCAGTCCCTGACTCGATGTTCCCGCGGCCTCCGTGAGGCAGGCCAGGCGCTGGTCTCTTTCCATCTCCACCTTCAACCCGTTCCTCATCCTCCTGGCCCGCTGTCCTCCCCGCACCTCAGGTGGGAGGAATATCCAGCAAGAGCTGAAGCATGGGAACAAATTCGCGAACTTCAAGTCCAATCAGACTTGAAAGAGTCATGATCGCCTCCCAAACTAAGCTGCCGGAGTGGTGTCTAAGACGTGGCGGTGTGAATCTAAGTACAGAGCAGTCAGAACACAGGGCTGCCGAGGAGCTCGGATTTCTGAGAACTACTCTGAAGAGCTACTCAAGTGGACTGCTTTAGTAGTGGGTTTATTTGGTTTTTTAAAAAATTGGGGGGAGGAAACAAACAAAAACCTTATCTTATCTTACAGAGCTCCCACCATCTAAAAACATGCTACCTATGAAAGACTGTCTGGCTAGCTCAGTCCGTAGAGCATGTGACTCTTGATCTTGAGGTTGTCAGTTCGAGTTCCACGTCAGGGGTAGAGTTTACTTGAGAAATAAACACGTACATACATTTTAAATGAATAAAAACATGCCTTTTAAAAACCATCCTCAGCTCAGCTTAGTTGCCTCAGTTAGAAAATGAGTGTTGCCCTCTTTACTGGCCACTGAGGTCAAGTAAAGTGAAGCAAACAAAGGAGACTTATCTTCAAGCAAGACCTACCTCCCCCTACACACACACCCTTCCACCACACAACATGAAACCCGTGAGCATGGGAGCTCTTATCCTGGGTAACAAGAGACCACCAGACTTGGGCCACAGAAGTGGCAGTCAGGTGGTGACTAAATTAGGCACAGAACCCACCTAGAACCTAAATCCTAACACAAAATATTTTGTTCTACAAAAGCTGAGTGCAGCTCAGCCAGCCACTGTGCCCAGTAGGTCCCCATCTTCCCTACAGAGGTCATCGGCCATCGCGGCCAGTCCTTAGCACACACAGGGATAGAGCAAAACACGAGAAGCAAATGGCCCTGCCTGGATGGGGAGGAAAATTCAGCTTGCTCTTCTCCTTGGTAACTCCAATCCCCTCTTAGGACGTCTCCTCCCATGGCGTACGCTCTCCACTGTGCACAGGACGGTGAGGGGATGGCGCCCGGCCTTAGATTAACAGAGCTGCTGTTGTATGCACTGCTGGTAATGGATCATTAAAAAAGCCGGGAGTCAGAAAAATCGCATCCGTGTCTTTGAATGGCTCCTGCTGTCCCAGCAGCCTACCCTGCTGGCAGAACTAGCTGCTGAGCACCAACTCCAGGAAGAAAAGGAGAGAACAGAAGAAGGCCAACCCGGCTTGCTGTTTTTTGGCTGAGTAGGGAATTGACACAGACCACCTCCGGCTCCTGTCTGGAAGTTTCGAGATCAGAGAGCTTCAGGCACAGCTGGGTTCACAGCTGCACCATTTGGAGCATTGGACTCATTAATATTCATGAGTCATCCCCACCAATCGGCAGAGCGGATGCCATTAGCTTAGCATCTGTCGGGTTTTTGTGAGGGTTGTGGATGGAGGGGTTTCCCCCCCCCCCCTTTTAAATGAACTTCTTTTGACATTTTGGATTTGCCTCTGTAGGCTTCCTCCCCTCGCCCTGCTCGGCTGCATCGTCTAAAGGAGAGGCCCAGGGGAGGCGGGCGGGAAAGAGGGAGGAGCGCCCGCCGGGGCGCCGCAGCTGCCGGTTGACAAACGTGATTCTCTCGCAGCACCTGGCGCCTCGCACGGGCTGCGAGGACCGACGCGGCAGCAGGTAAATTACGCCTAACGAGGCTCGTGCCCGCGACGGTGGGCACAGGCGGGACCCGGGCGCCGCGGAGGGCGGCCCCTCCTCCGGGCCCGGCCCCGGGCCGCTCGCCCCACGCGGGAGCGCCGCGGCGCCCGGCCCTGCCTTCCGCGCTGACAAGCTCGTGATCTATGAAAGCCGCTCGGGGCAGCCCTCGCTCCCTCCGCCTCGGCCACAGCTCGTTAGACACAAATGGCAACCACGGTCTTCAGTACTGGGATTTTATTTCAGGCCAAAGCCCCTCGACTCCAAACGCAGCGCCCCGGCAGGCCCCGCGGGCAGAG
>LNAC01000091.1:4006787-4020679 GCA_002007465.1 Ailurus styani
TGACACACAGAGAGAGATCACAAGGAGGCAGAGAGACAGGGAGAGGAGGAAGCAGGCTCCCTGCTGAGCAGAGAGCCCGATGCGGGCCTCGATCCCACGATGCTGAGATCATGACCTGAGCCGAAAGCAGAGGCTTTAACCCACTGAGCCACCCAGGCGCCCAGGAAAACTACTTTTGATATTTGTATGACCTTGTTAAGTCAAAATAAATACTAGAACTGTCTTTATTTTTTGTACTGACTTGAAAACATAATTTAAGAACATATTTCTCAATTTCCTAAGTGCCTGACATGTTGCCAAGTTTTCTTTATTGTGAACTGTGGTTCTCGTGTACGATCCTAAAACAGCCTTCTCAGACTCAAGAAAGAAACAGAAGCAAACTCACACCAAACCAGCATTTCTCTGGAGCTGCTTTCTCAGCCACACAAACTCACGGTAGCGGCGACGCACACAGGACGTCTTGGCAGTAAAGGCCTTGCTGTTGGTCTACAGGGGGAAGTACAAAAAAAAAAAAAGTAGAAAAAGACCAGGTTTATTCCCCTTCGTCACACTCACTGAGGACCCAAGCCACCAGGCCCCAGTCCTGAGCAGGGGCTCCAACCAGAGCAACGGGCCAGCAGGCAGCCTGAGAGCAGCTGTCTGGCAGACCCCAAGCTAATTCCTCTCCTCCCTCCTTTTTTTCAGGCTCAGGACTGTCAAAACATCCACAAACAGGTTCCGCCTCAGCACCAGCCCTCAGCACCAGCCCTCTGGGGCTGACCCCGATACAGAAGTCCGAAACACTTACGTGGAGAAATATCTTATAATCCACATAAGAATTCCAGGAGCCCTCATTCTGCACACGGGGATCCTGAACACGCACGGTGATCACCTCCTAGGGGTAAGAAAGGCTCCGTCAGCTCAGCCACACAGCGACGCAGCTCTGACAACACAGGTTGCCAGATTTTTCTAATCAGCACCAACCTGTCAATTCAACAGTCAATTCAACAAATATTATTGACCACCCACTATGTGTCAGACACTGTTCTGAGGCACGGGGGGGGGGGTAGAACATGGACAAGAGACAAAAATCCTTGCCCTCATGAATCTGACATTCAGCTGCATTCCAACGAACGGAAACGTTAGTCAAAACGGAACCTTGTTTCCCAGGAATGGCTTTACTGCGGATTTCCATCTCCTGCCTTTATTTTGAGCTCATCAGAACCCCCAAAGCATTAGTCATTAGAATACCATGAAGCAAGGATTGGCGTCTTTCCCCAAATCCAATCAAACTTGACCCACCTGTTTCCTGGAGACCACACGCTTACCTCCAGCTCTTGGTTTTCCAACATCCTACACCAAAAGCCCATTGGAAGAAAACATCTGATGGGGGACAGAGGAGAGGGGAACAATCATGGTTAGCATGCTTCTATTCTCATCACTCTTTATCAAGAAATTTTTCATTCAGCACCCCCCTCCCCACCTCCCTGGGAAAACCCAGGCACCTTTTTTTGTTTTGTTTTTATGTAAAACTTAAGAGGAAGGGGAAAAAAATCCCCTTGCCTTAGCCCAGTGCCAAGCTAAAAGCCCCAGGGGATTTGCCTGCCCCCGCAGACCACAGCCGGGACCCTCAACCAGGCCACCTCTAGCCAAAGCATGTTTGGGTCTGCACAACGCTCAGCTCAGGCAGCCAGAACAGGCATGTTCAGTTGTCAAACCTTTCTGCCTGAGGGGCAGGTGAAAGAAAGCAGGGGTCCTGTGGACACACCACACGTCTCTGCAAGTGAGCCTGACAGCGCCCCCTCCTGGCAGTTTAGAGACCACCAAGCCCCACAAACACCCGGGCTCTGAAGTCCCTCTTTGTCTTGCTAGCCAGTCAGTCACCTTACCCACAGGTAAACCGTAGAGCTGGAGAGCTCATGGAGCACCTGAGTGGGTTGCCCAGTTTCGACCTTCCCTTATCTAATCTGTTCTCCCAAACCCAAGCCAATGGTTCCAATCATTTCCTCTCCCGACATGCTATCCGGTTTGCACCTCTGCCCAAGCACCCCACACAGCTGCACGGGTCGGCTCGGGATGTTTTCCGCTCCTTTGTAAAGATTCATTAAAGCCTAAGCCCCTGATTTCCCCCAGTGTGGCCATTTACATGTGCAGCGACATCGCCCACTCCGACAAGGGGACCATGAAGCCTCCAGCACAGGGTTACTCCAGTCCAAAGGGGCCCATGATGTCACCTTCTGTTAAAATACAGCACTAATCTTGTTACTCCTAGAACCACTCCAACAGCATCCACCCTGGCGGCCGCCTCCACCCCCTTCTCTCTTAAGAGCGGAACAATAAGGTTTAATTTCCCTTTCCAATTTACCTTGAAATGAAAACTGACTTCAGCCAATATGTACTGCCAACAAATGATCCAGGCTGGCTCCTGGGAAAACAAGACTATCTCAAAGCTCTCCCTCTCCTCCCCCCATGCCCATTCACACACCCACTCATTTTTACAGTCCTACAATTAATTTTAAACACATTCTCTTATTAGTTCTGCCTTACCATTAGAACAGTGTGTAATGAGTTCCCTTCTATTTTATGTTTTGCTAACACAAGGCTAATGTTTCAGGAGAAGGGGAACTCATTTACACCATAAAATTAGCAGAGCAAAGAGCTTTCCCAATTCTTTCCAGTATACCAGATCTCTCCACACACAGCCAGAGACAAAGCTGCATGGTGGATGACGGGACTGGGCTACACCGTTGAGCAAACCAGAGGTTTTGAGACTGTGATACCATCTTTGTACTTTTGCCGACAATCTGATTTTTCATCTGATGCAGGCACCGTCGTCACAAAGGGGTCCTGAACTGAAAGGAAATTCCAATTCCTTAGCAACCAATGTGTAACATCCCCGATGTAAGCCATCAAATGGCTGTGACCAAAAAGAACAGGCCGACTCGTGAACGATTAACCTCCTCAGATTAAAAAAAATTTTTTTTTCTCTTCTCTTTTCAGGCATTTGGTAGATTGCTAGCACAGGAGCAGAGAGTTAAATATTGATGTGTCTTTTCCTAAAAGTAACGATGGGCAAGATGACAAGGAAATCACAGTCATCCACACACTCAGTGGAGCTCACACACCTGTGCCTTGAAAGGTTTGCAATATTCAGGACCATAATTTAGTGACTAAGTGGCCATCATTCTCAGGTTCAAGAAGAGTGTGCCTAGGGCCCTGAACCACCTCCAAGCGCAAGTTCCTCTCCTTTCCTTTGGGGCTAAAACCACTTAGAAACAAATAGCTATAAACTGGCTTTAATAAACTGGCTTAAAAAAAATCCTAGCACCCCCCCCCAAATGGTGTATATGTAAATCTAATTTTAAAGGGCACTGACAAAGTTTCCATTGTAATTTTCCCTTAAAAACACTGGACAATGGAACAAATACAAAAACCTAGACTCCAAGTCATAATTTCTGCAATTACCATCCTCCATCAGCTTCCTCCTCAAAAATACTACTCCCCAGGAGGAAATGGAGTTCAGTTCTGCCCATGGAAGAGAAGAAGGAAGTTCCTAAAGTTAGCTGGTGAGTTGGAGGATGGATCCGTCTCATTCAAATAAGGTAAGTCAGCAATCCTCCCGGCTACGTATGCATCTCACTCTGTCTGCACTAACTACATTCCCTAGGTCCTTTCAACCACATCTAAAGCTTTCTTTACTTTCTCCACCACCAACCTCTCTGGGAAGAACCCAGTTTGCTTTTTACAAAGCAGATTCCTTGTAAAGTTTTTCTGTGTCCTAACAATTCAAGGTAGCAACTCAAGGCTTTTGCACCACCATTTTCACTCCCATTTAAACTACTTCAAAAAAGTTAAAAAACAAATAGGGTGATAAAAGTGTATTGAGCCACCAAGACTCCTATTCCTTCTTACTCATTCTTGAGCCCTCGGAGCCTGATGGCAACTCAAAAAGCTCTCCTTCCTAAACACCCACAGGTTGTAGAGGCTGCTTCCTTTTCTGACCAAGTTCTGTATGTTCCCGACCAAGCAGCTCCGCTCCATCCTTCTGTCCGTCTGTAACTTGCCACTCCTTACACTTGGGACGTAAATCACAAAGGCGACCACAGTCTAGCGCCAGAGCCCGCCTCTGTCCCGTAAACTACTTGTCATTACTCCTAGCCCTAGCCGTTTCGGTAAATGTCGCCAAACTCCGGCCACTCCACCTCCATTCTTCACGAACTAGGGACAAAAGGGCCCCACGACCCTTCTTCTCCTTTCACTATTACGCTTAGGCAGTGGAAAGGAAAGATACTTCATACTTAAAAACAAATGAAAAAGTCGGGTTTCCTTCTTCGGATCCGGAGCAAGCACCCGCCTTCATCCCGGGAGGTGAGACAGCCCCGTCCCTAAGGTGTCAGGCGAGATCCCCATCCCCAAATGCCACTACTGACGCTCGAGCCTTGCTGGAGAGCAGCACTCACTCTCCGCGGCCCGCCCACGACCCCTCACCTGAGAGCAGCACCCACTCCCCACAGCGATACCGCCACCGCCGCACCATAGAGCCAGAGTCTCGGCTTCTCCTTCCGGGTGAGCAGCCGGGGCCCCGGTGCACGACGGGAGAAGGCTCCCGGCCGCGCCAATCCCGGGTGTCCAGGACGCCCCGCCCCTGCAGGCCCGAGCTCTTAGTGGCGATCCCCGCTCCCGAGGCGCGGCGCTCGGCCCCGCCCAGGCCCTGGCCGGAGTCCGGATCCCCTAAGACTCACTTGGGACCCTGGACGGTGGACGCGGGAGAGGAGCGGAGAATGGGCTCTGCCGGCCAATCCGGAGCCGTGTCCCGCCCATCGTTGTCAGGCCCAGCCAATTAGGCCCGGGGGGCGTTATTAAAGGTCCGAAGGAGCGTTCCCCCGGGCGGCGAGGCGTCCGGAGGACGATTCTGCGTGTTCTATCCGGCCGAGGGCGGTCGGGAGCGCGGGAGGGTAGGGAAAGAAGACGCCCACGTTCCTGAAGCTTCGAAGAGTCCCGAGAGCTTCCCCATTTGAACACCCAGGGTTGCAGTTCCCCCGCGGAGTTAATCGAAGGCGTCCCGACTCACGTTCGTAAAACCACAGGCTGTCACAGCGAAAACCGAACTGAGATGGCCCAGCAAACACCCCGTTCCCTTGTGGAATCAAGTCCGAAGAAGAATCGTGCAGCTAGTTAGGGAAAAGAAAATATGTTGACTATGATGATTTTTATGTTGTTAAAATGTCTTTTAACAACCTGTCAAAAGATAATTTTTGCAAAAAAAAAATTGCAAAGATACTATCAAGGAAAAGGCCAGGGTCACAAAATAAAAGGTCTGGAGTTAGGTGGCCTGAGTACAATACCCAGCACTACACTGGACACTGGGGCTTTATAATGACCCTGAAGCTCTGTAAATCTTTTTTTTTTTTTAAGATTTTATTTATTTATTTGACACAGAGAGAGAGATTACAAGTAGGCAGAGAGACAGGGAGAGGAGGAAGCAGGCTCCCCACTGAGCAGAGAGGCCTTAACCCACCGAGCCACCCAGGCGCCCGAAGCTCTGTAAATCTTAGTCTCCTCATCTGTAGAATGGAGAGTATTGCCCAAATTTCAAAGCAGAGTTTCCAAACGTTTTAGTCTCAGGATCCCTTTACATTTTTTTTTAAAGATTTTATTTATTTATTTGACACACACAGAGAGAGATCACAAGTAGGCAGAGAGGCAGGCAGAGAGAGGGGGAAGCAGGCTCTCCGCCGAGCAGAGAGCCGATATGGGCCTCGATCCCAGGACCCTGAGATCATGACCTGAGCCGAAGGCAGAGGCTTTAACCCACTGAGCCACCCAGGCGCCCTACATTTTTTTAAGTAAATTATATGACCAACCTGGGCCTCGAACTCACCACCCCAAGATCAAGAGTCGCATGCCCTACAGACTCAACCAGCCAGGAGCTCCCATATTCTTAAAAATTTTATTAAGAGTGTTTGTTTAGGGCGTCTGGGTGGCTCAGTGGGTTAAAGCCTCTGCCTTCGGCTCAGGTCATAATCTCAGGGTCCTGGGATCGAGGCCCGCATCGGGCTCTCTGCTCAGCGGAGAGTCGGCTTCCTCCTCTCTCTGCCCGCCTCTCTGCCTACTTGTGATCTCTCTCTCTCTGTGTCAAATAAAAATATATATATATATTTTTTAAAAAAAGAATGTTTGTTTAGGGGTGCCTGGGTGGCTCAGTACGTTTAATGTCTGCTTTTGACTCAGGTCATGATCTCAGGTCCCGGGATTTAACCCCAAGTTGGCTTCTCCCTCTCCCTCTGCTCCTCTCGTGTGTGTGTGTGTGTGTGTGTGTGTGTGTGTGTGTGTGTGTGTGTGTGTGTGTGTGTGTGTGTGNGTGTCTGCGCTCTCTCTCTCTCTCTCAAATAAAAAGTGTTTATGTGGGATATTCACCAAATTAGAAATTAAAATTGAGAAATTAAAAGCATGTATTAATTCACCTAAATTAATAATAAACCAATACCTTAAAAAAAACCAATACCTTTTAATATATTTTATGAAATATAACTACAGCTTCCCCCCCAGAATTAGTAGAGTGGCACTGCACTACAATTTTGCAAATCTCTTTAATGTCTAGCTTAATCGAAGACAGCTGGATTCTCATATTTGCCTCCCCATTCTCTATGGTTTGCTATGTTATTTTGATCTAGGAAATGAAAAAAATCCAGTCTCACACAGATATATAGTTAGAAAAAGAAGGGGTATTTTTAGCCAATAATTGTGGGTACTTTATGATACTAGCAAAACTCAACAAATGGTAATTTTTATATTTATTTATTTATTTTTGAGAACGAGAGAGAGAGAGAGAGAGAGACAGAGAAAGAGAGAGAGAGAGACAGAGAGGGAATCCCAAGCAGGCTCCACACCCAGCAGGAGCTGGAGTAGGGGCTCCATCTCACAACCAGAAATCAAGACTCAGACGCAAGGACTGAACCACCCAGGCACCCAAATTTCTTAAAAATTAGCGGCCTGGGCGGCTCCGTCTGTTAGGTGTCTAACTTTGGCTCAGGTCATGATCTCTGGGCCCTGGGATTGATCCCTGAATGGGCTCCCTGCTCAGTGGGGAATGTGCTTCTCCCTCTCCCACTACCCCTCCCTCTCCCCCTGCTCGTATGCAATCTCGCTCTTTCTCTCAAATAAATAAAATCTTTTTTAAAAGAGGTTACTTGCAATAGGGAATCTGAAACCATTTGGACAATATCGGTTTACTGAATTATGCAGATCTTCCAAATATTGATGAATTTCACTATTCAACATTAAAAATCACATTTACTATAATCATTGACCTCAGCCGGAAAATCCTGGGAAGCTGTCAAGCTCACTTTGGTGGATACCACCTTTCCCAAAATTGTAATTTTTTCTTTTTTTTTTTAAAGGTTTTTTATTTTGTTTTGTTTTTTTATAAATCTTTTTTTTAAAAAGATTTTATTTATTTGACACAGAGAGAGAGATCGCAAGTAGGCTGAGAGGCAGCCAGAGAGAGAGGAGGAAGCAGACTCCTTGCCGAGCAGGGAGCCCGATGCGGGCCTCAATCCTAAGACCCTGAGATCATGACCTGAGCCGAAGGAAGAGGTTTTAACCCACTGAGCCACCCAGGCACCATGTAATTTTTTCTTGAAACCTCAAATTTTGGGGTGCCTGAGTGGCTCAGTTAGGCGTCTGACTTCAGGTCATGATCTTAGGCCCCTGAAATGGAGCCCCAAGTAGGGCTCCCTGCTCAGTGGGGAGTCTTCTTCTCCCTCTCCCTCTGATCCTACCCCCCATGTGTTCTCTCTAGCTCTCTCTCTCACTCTCAAAGAAAGAATCTTAAAAAAAAAAAAAAAAAGCTCAAATTTTATCATTGACAAAAAATACTTTTAAGTCATTTTTCCTTGAAGTGTCAGGCTCATTCCATTCCAATATTCAAGTCTGAATAATCACAGTTTACGTCTCATTCTTTCAAACAAAAATAGTGTTCTAAAGCCCACAGCCATACCATCTTGAACACCCCTGATCTCAGAAACTGAGCAGGGTCAGCCCTGGTTAGCACTTACATGGAAAAAATAGTGTTCTATGAAAAAAAGCAGCCAGTTCAGCTCACACATCTCAATCACACAACTATTATGTCAGTAAACAGCAGAAGTGCTTTATGGACACCTCCTATTTCATTACACAGAACATTTAAAAGATATATATTCCAGAAGAGAGATTTCACAAAATTAATACTTTGTACTGCCTCATAAAAAATAGTCTTAAGTGGAAGTGGCTTTTTATTCTTTAAAAAGATTTTATGTGGGCGCCTGGCTGGCTCAGTGGGTTGGGGTCGCTGCCTTCGGCTCAGGTCGTGATCCCAGGGTCCTGGGATCGAGGCCCACATCGGGCTCTCTGCTCAGCGGGGAGCCTGCTTCCTCCTCTCTCTCTCTCTCTGCCTGCCTCTCTGCCTACTTGTGATCTCTCACTCTGTGTCAAATGAATAAATAAAATCTTAAAAAAAAAAAATTTATAAAAAAAAATAAATAAATAAAAAAAATAAAAAGATTTTATGTTTTGGGAGGCCTGGGTGGCTGAGTTGATTAAGCAGCTGCCTTCAGCTTAGGTAATGATCCCAAGGTCCTGGGATTGAGACCCATATCTGGTTCCTTGCTCAGCAGGGAGTCTGCTTCTCCCTGTGCCTGTCACCTTCCCTGCTTTCTCTCTCTCTCTCTCTCTCTCTCTCTCTCTCTCTCTCTCTCTCTCTGGTGATAATATAAATAAAATATTTTTTAAAAATAAAAAAATAAAGATTTTTATGTTTGAATAATCTTTACGTCCAAAGTGGGGCTCAAACTCACAACCCTGAGACTAAGAGTCACATTCTCTACTGATCGAGTCAAGCAGGCACCCTAAAAATGACTTTTTTTTTTTAAAGATTTTATTTATTTATTTGACACAGAGAGATTGCAAGTAGGCAGAGAGGCAGGCAGAGAGGAGGAAGCAGGCTCCCTGCTGAGCAGAGAGCCCAATGCGGGCCTTGATCCCACGACCCTGAGATCATGACCTGAGCCGAAGGCAGAAACTTTAACCCACAGAGCCACCCAGGAGAGCCTTTCCAGTTCCAGCGTGGAGACAGCAGTCTAGGCTTTGAGGAGCCCCAGCGTTGCAGACGCCAGAATTGAAAGCAGTGTCTCAAAAAGATATCTGTACGCCCATGCTTCGAGCTACGTTATTTGTAATAGCTAAAATGTGGAAGCAGCTCAAAGGTCCAACAGTGGATGAATGGATAAGCAAAATGCGACGTATACAAACGATGGGATATATTCTTCAGCCTCAGGAAAAAAAAAGTGGAAATTCTGACACACATGCTGCAAAGCATGGACCTTGAGAACATTATACAACGTGAAATAAGCCAGTCACAAAGAGATAAATACTATGTGATTCCACTTACATGAGATTCTTCGTGTAGTCTGAATCTTAGAAAGTGCAATGATGGCTGCCAGAGGCTAGGGGGAGAAGGAATGAGGAATTTTTGTTTAATGGGTATAGAGTTTCAGTTTTACAAGATGAAAAGAGTTCTGGAGACAGATGATTGTGATGTTTGCACAACATTAGAGTGTATTTAATACCTCCTGGATTGTACACTTAAAATGACTCAGATGGTAAATTTTGTGTTATGCATATTTTTTGTGTGTTATGCATATTTTACCATCATTTTAAAAATTGGGGGAAAAATGAAACACAGAATTTCAGACAGGAGAGAAGAAAATATTTCAAAGGTGCCTGGGTGGCTCAGTGGGTTAAAGCCTCTGCCTTCGGCTCAGGTCATGATCTCAGGGTCCTGGGATCGAGGCCCGCATCGGGCTCTCTGCTTGGCAGGGAGCCTGCTTCCTCCTCTCTCTCTGCCTGCCTCTCAGCTTACTTGTGATCTCTCTCTGTGTCAAATAAATAAATAAAATATTAAAAAAAAAAAGTGCTATACATCCCCCCACTCCTTAAATCACATGAGAAGCCGCTATCTGCCTACCTAAGTGCCAGTATACGGCCTTCCCTTCATACACTTATGGTCCATCCCACAGAAATGTTGCAAGTTAGGTCTTTTTTTTTTTTTAAGGTTTTATTTATTTGACAGAGAGAGACACAGTGAGAGAAGGAACACAAGCAGTGGGAATAGGAGAGGGAGAAGCAGGCTCAATCCCTGGACCCTGAGAACATGACCTGAGCCGAAGGCAGACACTTAATGACTGAGCCATCCAGGCTCCCTTACAACTTTGGTCTTTTTTTTTTTTTTTTTTTAAGATTTTATTTATTTATTTGACACAGAGAGAGATTACAAGCAGGCAGAGAGGCAGGCAGAGAGAGAGGAGGAAGCAGGCTCCCTGCGGAGCAGAGAGCCCGATGTGGGCCTCGATCCCAAGACCCTGAGATCACGACCCGAGCCGAAGGCAGAGGCTTTAACCCACTGAGCCACCCAGGCGCCCTACAACTTTGGTCTTAAGTAATGTTTCCATGCTTCAGATTTTTATGTTGACTGAGGCTCAGAGAAGTTAAGGAGTTTGTTTGAAGTTACACAGCAGACAAAAAGTAGAGACGGAATTGAATCCAGTTCAGCCTGATTCCAAGACCTTGTTCCTTTTTGCAGCATCCAACTTCCTCTCTTCCCCACATTCCTTGTGATTTTAGGAACTCATGTGAGAGACACATTTCCTGTGGGCATGAGCAATGTGACTTCAAATGTTGTCTTGAGCAAGATTATTATGACTGAGTTGCCATTACCCTTAGAAGGGACAGAAATTTTGAGGGTCTGAGGAACTTAAAATGCCACCATTCTTATGGGAAGAGAAAAGAACTGAACCCATTTGATTCGAAAAGATTTTCGAAAAAGCTAT
This sequence comes from Ailurus styani, assembly GCA_002007465.1. Lineage (NCBI taxonomy): Eukaryota > Metazoa > Chordata > Mammalia > Carnivora > Ailuridae > Ailurus > Ailurus styani. The sequence continues at coordinate 4,017,632 of LNAC01000091.1, forward strand.
TGTTATGCAGAAACTTTAGGCTTGAGAGTTTGACATTCATCCCTGACAGAATTCCAGAATAGATTATTAACAAGAGAGCTCCAAGGAGATTGCAGATTAGCATAAACCAGTGGTGTTCTGCTACCTGAGAAGAAAAGGTGACCTTTGACTCCCTTAATTCAGGAACAGTGTAGAGCATCTGTGCAGGGATGATTCTCCCTACTTTGAAATACCCATACAAAGGGCCAGAATTTACTAACAAACTATCTGTGCCAGACGTGAAACGGTTTTCCTATGATGTAGGTTTAAGAAAATGGTGACATTTAGCCTAGAGAAGTAAAACCTTGGGGGAACATAAAGGCTGAATTTCAATACTAGAAGGATAATACGAAAGAGGAATTAGGCTTACAGAACACAACTGTGTGCAACCACACACCCAGAATTAGGAGGAATTGGTGGTATTTACATGGAAAAGCAGAACTCAGATGTATATGAGGAATTAGGGATGGCAGCATTTCGTGTGGGCAGAATTATGGTTTGGAAGTTAGAGATAACGGCAAACTTCAATTCTACCACCATCTTGATGAATGCCCCTGGTCAGATTATACAACTTTTGAGTCTTTTCTATAAAATGGAAATAGTAATTCCCACTTCTCAGCATTGTTTAAGATCGAATAACATTAATCAAGCCCTGAAAAGAATTCCTAGTGCTGGAGTGAGCATCAATAAGTAGCTAATATTATTAGAACTAATTTTCTCATCATTATTAAAAACAAAATAGGAGGGCGCCTGGGTGGCTCAGTGGGTTAAAGCCTCTACTTTCGGCTCAGGTCATGATCTCAGCGTCCTGGGATGGAGGCCCGCATCGGGCTCTCTGCTCAGCAGGGAGCCTGCTTCCTCCTCTCCTTGTCTCTCTGCCTGCCTCTCTGCCTACTTGTGATCTCTCTCTCTGTGTCAAATAAATAAATAAAATCTTTAAAAAAAAACAAACAACAACAACAACAAAAAACAAAATAGGACATTTTAGTACTGAGTAGAAGGATTTTTGCCTCTTTCCAGACACCCAACCCAAATGTCTCAGGAAGAACTGCCCTCTTTCTGTGCTCTCACAGCTCTTTTAGCCAAAGTATTACGATATTGTTGGGCTGGGTTTCTTACATGGCGATTCTCCAGAACCCTGCACAGTGCCTGGCTCAGCAAAACTGGTATGTAAATACAGCCTCCTGCATTCTGAGGTGGAATACAGTAGACTGGTTGCCTTTCTTCTTTACCTCTGATTAGGAGTATATTTGAATATTCAAAATAAGGAAGAAAAAAATGCCATATTCTCGTAGTTCTTTTTTTTTTTTTTTAGGATTTTATTTATTTGACAGAGAGAGAGACAGTGAGCACAAGCAGGAAGAGCAGCGGGAAAGGGAAAAGCAGGCTCCCACTGAGCAAGGAGCCAGATGCAGGGCTTGATCCCATGACCCTGGGATCATGACCTCATGACCAGAGCTGGAAGCAGATGCTTAACTGACTGAGCCGCCCAGGCACCCCTGATAGTTTTGTTTTTGTTTTTGCTTTTTTTTTTTTTTAAGATTTTATTTATTTATTTCACAGAGGGAGAGAGATCACAAGGAGGCAGAGAGGCACGCAGAGAGAGAGGAGGAAGCAGGCTCCCTGCTGAGCGGAGAGCCTGATGTGGGGCTCAATCCCAGGACCCTGAGATCATGACCTGAGCCGAAAGCAGAGGCTTTAACCCACTGAGCCACCCAGGCGCCCTTGTTTTTGCTTTTTAACCCCTGGTAGTTCTATTTAGTTCCTGGTTATATAGGAAAAAAGAAGAATAAAGGAGAGAGAGAGAGAGAAGAAAAGAAAGAAGAAAAAAAAAAACAACCCACAAATCTGATGTGAAGAGATGAAGGAAAGGTTAATCCCTCCACTTTCCATCAGGAAGGAGAACATTTCATTAATTCACTTAATTATTTATTCAACAAATATTGCTTGACAACCGCATGCCAGGGACTGTACTGGGCACCAGGTATAGAGTGGTGAACAACACAAGGAGACATTTTTGCCCTTAGGGGAGTTTCAAGAACAGCAGACAGATATTAACTAATGACAATCAAGTTGGGTGAATGACATGAGACTGAACTTTCAATGTGAACAGATCTCGGGACAGTGATACAGCTGAAGTCAGAACCAAACCGTTTGTCTCAAAGAGTAACAACCGTGGTTTTTACCTATTTCTATGTTTTGGGAGGTGGCTGGGTGAGGAGTGCTCATGGAGGTTGAGGGGGTTCTGCACTACGAGCTCTCCCTTGACACAGCCGATGAAAAAGGGAAGTTCAGGATGCCATGATGACAACTACCAGGGGGATCTAAAGAAGTCTAAAGGATCAGGCAAGACCTCGAAGGGGAAGTAGGAGCCTTACACAAATTTGAGGCAGAAATTAAGGATTACGGAGATTATTGGGATTCGATAAAGCTCCGGTGAGAAACCTATTTCGATTAAAAAATTTCGAGGATGTGAATTACGGTCCAGAAGTGGTTGATGTTTCGGACCAAGCACCATGGGGCTCGCTTGTAAAACCACAAGTTCCACCTCTCTAGGCGGCAACATTCTAAACTACACTCGCTCCGGAGCTTGCAGTTAAAAAAACTGAAACTCCCCGAAACCCTCGCAAACTCCGCGCGGCGGCGTAGGACGCGCGCAGCACTTCGGGTCTTGTAGTCTGGGACGGACTCCGAGTCCCATACGGCTGTGCGGAGGGTCGTCGCGCCTGCGCGGTGCGGGCGGCGGGTAGAGCCGAGTGCGAGGCTCTTTTGTTCGGCTGAGGGGAGGGCCGTTGGCTGGGGCCTGCGGTACGCCGCTTCAGTGAGGGGCTCGACTGCGGCCACCGGCTTGTTGCTTTTCTGGGCGCCACTCCCCCGGCTGGCCAGACGCGACGCTCCATTAGCGCGGCACCGATTCCTCTCGGGCTCTTGGGCGCTGCTCTGAGGTGAGGAGCCCGCTAGAGGCGGGGAAGCAGTTGCGGGGGGGGGAGCGGGGAAAGGCGCGCGGCGGCGGCGGCGGCGGCGGGAGCC